>BQNB010091656.1:0-16482 GCA_026074375.1 Tanacetum coccineum
CTCATTAGTCGACCCACTAAGACATAGGGATATATGATAGATTAGAAAGTGAACTTAACACTAAGTGATGACGTATGGTACGGATCAGGCACGTCCCATACTTTATGGGCTTAACCTGTATCACGGTCACGGGTCGCGGACCCGCTAGTGTGTCACGGTCGCGGACCTGCTAGTGTGTCACGGTCGCGGTCACGGGCACCTGTCCGGAACGCGGCTTTCACGACACGGTCTCCAACGGCTGTATTCTGCATGCAACTGATTTATGCGCCATTTCAGGAAAGGATAACCCTAAATTAAGTAGGGGATATACTCTGCTAGTTTAAATAGGCCAAGATAATGTCAGATCCTGGTTTTGTCGGATAAGGCTTAGGCCGAATTGTGGGGAAACCTAAGGAGCATGAGGCCTATAAAAGGATCAACAATCATCATCAATGAGGACTCACCTAAAAACCCTAATCATACTCGATTACTCTCCAAAAACCATATACTTACTCTCACGCCAGAGGCTAATCGTGCGATCCGCTCCCACGATAAGGTTAACGCGTGTTCTTTATTCCTTGTGCAGGAGTCCTCAACGAAATTCACTTGGTGCAAGAATAAGGTTCCTCAGCCTGAATAACTACCTATTCGGGCCAAATCAGATCTAGCCTAACTTTTGCATCAACAAGTTGGCGCCATCCGTGGGACACAACACTAGGAATCACTCTGAAGAATGAGCGCAGTGGCTAACACAACCCCAATTGTGACCATTGATTCGTGGTTATGTATATACACTTATATATCAACCCTAATACAGATCCTAACCGAATGCCCTTGACCAAGGCAAAAGGTCAAATTCCACAAAAGGATAAAATACACAAGATAGAATCAATGATAAAAAGATTCCGGAAGAGATATTCGGTCGTATGTCCCAACGAGGCTTTTTTTTGTCAATGAAGGTATCCGGGGTTTGATGAGGAAAATTGAATGATGCGAGGAATATTTTGATATGATGGGAAACACTGATCTAATACAACTAAAATTAATCAAATAAAACCTATTTAATCTACGGGAAACAAGATATAGGAAAACATGGGGATTCTTAAAAAACTTTACGGGTGAAACAAATTAGTTAAAGGGAAATCCTAAAATTAATCGTATACTAAAATATGGGGAACAGAAAAAGGAATCGGGGAAACCCTTTCTAAAAATTTTTTTATAAAATTAAGAAAATAAAATGCTAAAATTAAATTAAAAATTAAAATTAAAATTCTAATTAAGTTAATTTTGGAAAATAAAGAAAACTAGAACTAAAACCGGAGGTACGTTTGAATGTTAAAATCGAATAAGAAACGGTAAAACGACCCGGTAAAAAAGGGTATAAGACTGATTTTATCGAAAAATAAGCCTACACTAAATTTTATATTTTTTCTAGCACTAAATGACAAAAGAAAATTTTATAAAAAAGGTAAAATATTGTTTTATTAATTTTTGGATTTTTTATGAATTTTTGAAGATTTAATATACTAATTAAAACTAAGAAAATAGAAAAAGACAAAAGATTAAAAGTTATAAAAATTCTGAAAAAATAAAATTTAAAAAAAGACATGTTAACAATTCTAAAAATATAAAAAATGCCCAAAATTTACTGTTTAAAATTAAAGTAAATTCAAATAATTTAAAATTAAAAGTAATTAAACTAATTAAATTTTAACCTAATTTAATTAATTAAATTAAATAAAACTAACTAAAGTTAACTATAGGGACTAACAGTGAAAAGACATAAGGACTAACGAGGTAACTAAATACTAACCCTAGCTACTAACAGTGTTAACAATAAAAAGGGAAATTTACACTAATGGTCCCTGAGTTGGACCCCGATTACAAAGTAGGTCCTAAGTGCTTATTATCAAAAAGCCAAAGAAGCAAAGTTGTAAAGGGGAACTAGGAGAACATTTTTCATAAAAGGTGCATAAGCTGAAGTCCACTAAATAAGCCAGAAAAGTAGCTTATTGATGCTGCAGAAGCTAAATAAGCTTATGGCTTATTTTTCTTGGCTTTTATGGGGCTTAAGGCTACTAAATAAGCTAAAATTAAAGGGGACAGATAAATAGGGCTGAGGGATACCTAAATAAGCTATAGATTCCTAAAATAAGCCCTAAAATAAGCTGGAAATTACTTAAGCTATATTAACAGATTATTATAAAAACAGAAAAATGGATACTTAAGGCCTAAATTAAGCTAACCTAGAAAGGGAGATAAGCTATAAGATTTTGGGGACTTATAGGGCAATTAATAAGCTACAATAAAAAGCTAAAAGATACTAGGGTCTAGTGGATAAATAAGCTGGAAAAAGGGGTTGAGATTGGATGCTCAGCACCAGGGGAGCCCAAACAGTGGACAAGGGGTCCTTTTTAAGCTTATGCAATAAGCTCTAAAGGGCTTTTTAGCCAAATCCAAGCACAAACAGATAAAAAGGGCATATGATTGAGCTTATTTCCAAAGATTGGGCTTCTAAAATACATTTAAACATGCTGATCTAGGGGATTTAAAATGGCTGTTTTAAAGAAAAAATGGCAACAACTCAGTTGAATACACTTTGGTACATTACAATGACAGGAAAGTTGTTAAGGGGCTTGAGGGGAGTCTTTTTTGTAAAAGCACTTATGCTTTTTACTCACTAAATAAGCTAGAAACTTGAGCTTTTTGGACTGCAGAAGCTTAATAAGCTTATGAGCTTATTTTTCTTTCTTATTGGGATTTAAGCTAGCAAAATAAGCTACAACTATGGGGGACAGTTAATAAGGCTAAGGGGAGTCCTAAATAAGCTAAGGTATCTAGAATAAGCCCTAAAATAAGCTGGAAATGACTTAAGCTATGTTAACAGTTTTAAAAGAAAACAGAAAAAAGGGAACTTTAAGGCCTAAATAAGCTAAGCTAAAGGGTGAGATAAGCTATAAGATTTTGGGGACTTAAAGAACTAGTAATAAGCTACATATAAAAGCTAAAATAACTAAGAGCTTAATACAAAATAAGCTAGATAAAAGGGGTGAAATTAGGTGCTCAGCACCAGGGGAGATAATTGCAGTGAGCTTAAGGGCTTTTTGGGCTTATGAAAATAAGCTCTTATGAGCTTTTTAGCCAAAACAAACCACAAACAGAATTAAAGGGGCCATAATTGAGCTTATTTTCAGAATTTGAGCTAATAAGGACAACTTAAACATGCTGATATTTATACTTGAAATTGGCTGTTTTAAAGAAAAATGGCAACAACACACTTGACTTATATTTGGTCAAGTTAATAATAACAGAACAAAGGGACTTGAAAGGGGCTAGAAACAACCACAACAAGCACAACAATGGTGTGCTTAAGCTGCATAAGCAGCTTGAGCACTTAAGCTCAAGTGTACTAGGGGTGGTGGTTTGGCCTAGAAACCATGGGATGCCCGGTGTGGGTTTTGGCGGTAAAGGGGTTGAGGTACAGTTATGGTTCGCGTTTAAAAGAAAAGAATGGGGAAGATGCAACTTTGGCCCTCCATCTTTCTTTCTATTTTCATTTCATCTAAGCCCCTTTTAGTTATAAAAGAAGTTTAGAAAGTGACGCTTATGGCCCCTGTGGTTTTTATAACAAAAGAATAAAAAGATTTGGCAAATTGCAAAATCAGCCCTTGCCTTTAAACATAATAAAAGAATTGCCATTTGGCAGTTTTAGTCCCTCTCTTTATTTCACCATTTTTCTTTTATAAAACTTGTTTTAAAATTGGCAATTTAGGCCCTTTTCTTTATTTTTTCATTTTTAATTATAAAACAAGGTTTTTAATATTTACATTTTTGGTCCTTGAGTTTTATAAAAAGGGTGTTTTGGGCTTGGGTTTTGTGATTGGGCTTTTTCAAGGCCCACTAAGGTAGGTGATGGGTTTTGTGTGTACAATGGCTGAGATTGGCTGTAACTGGGCTAAGATTGGGCCTTCAAAGTCTTCACAGTCTTTGTCAAATGCACACAAATGGGCTGTTGTAATTGATTGAGGGCCCATTATGGTTCCTTCACAGTCTTCATAATTTATACTATGGGCTTTTACTGATGTTATCGGAACTATATCATTAATAACTTATATGTTTTCATAAATAGGAATGTAAATGTTTATTTATGGATATGAGGATTTTTTTTTAATGTATGTTATTATCATTTAGATGGTTGTTTTTGTTATTGTTGATAATTTTATTTATTGATTTATTTTTTAGAAAAGTTTGATTTTTTGTTAATAAGATGTTATTAGCTAGAATTGCCCGCCCATCAGATGGTTAAAGATTGCAATCTAATAGATTCTCATTCCCCGCTTCGCGCCGGTTTGACTGCATGATTTCTTCTGTATTGACCTGCTTTGGCATTTTTGACTTTGGCCTTGATTTGTTTTCACAGTCTTTTCCATTCCATGCTCAGTTTTGTCATTTTGGCTCTATTTTCTGTCTTTTTGTTGATATCCACTTCCTGCACAATACAAATGCAAAACAAACATATATTTGGCAGTTTTTGTCTGTTTTTTGTCATTTAAGCTCGTTTTTAGAGGTAAAAGATATGTGTAATTAAGCACTTATCAAATCCCCCAAACTAAGGTATTGTGTCCCAGACGCAATGTTAGAAGAAACATTAGAGCCCCGTTTTTCACCATTTTCTCTGAATTTACACAACACAACTAATATTTTTGGATTTTTCTCATTTTTTAACAAGTTTGACTTTCTTTATTTATTAAACACTGGGATCATAGAAGAGAAGCGTCCAGTAGAGTGATCTACGATGCCTACGGATAAAATCAATGCGTCCTCGAATTTTACACCAAGTTCAAAGCTAAAGCAATTAAACAAGTTCATTGTCATATAAGTTTATATGTTTAAGCCCTCATACATTGACTTGTGAATTTTTCAAAACTCCCAACATGATATACGATTGAATGTGTTACTATTTTATTTAACCAATAGATCAACTTATTTCATAGTTATAAATTCAAAATGAATCAAGACTCAAAACAACAACTTATTAAGACTTCGACTTGATTTCGAGATTTAAACTTTAGAACTTTCGCAACATTTTTAACATCAAAATCAAAGTTCTTAAAAGCTAGGAAGTGCGTTGCTTAGTTTGAACCCTACCTTCGTGTTAACGGAGTAGATATCACAAGAACACAACCAACGACCGAGTGTACTAAGTTTGAAAACCTCCCCCGTTGCTACGTAGTGGGAAATCACAACACCACCTTATTCTAATATGGCTAAGGATTGTGTCTTAGTTTGAAACCTCACCAAGTACCTTATCTTCCAAGTGAGATATCACTCACAAACCAAATCTCTAGAAGTAAAGACGTCCTTAGTTTGACCCCCACCTTCGTTGCTACGGAGTGGGATATCTACACACATTCCTTTACTTGCTCCATAATATCAACTGCATGCTTCATTGGCAAAATTTCAATATTCATGCATTTTTGCATTCACATTTCATTCATGCTTCTTTGGCATTTATCTTTAAATCACGTGACAAAATCTTCCTTTGAAACTCAGTACAAATTTGAAGCTTTTTCTGAAAACATCGATTGACTTAGTTGAATTAAATTGAGTACGTATGATTTAGGTGGATTAGAAATTCACGGGAGAGAAAACCACAAGTTACTCGTATAAGTTTTTAGAAGAATCTTGCTTAGCACATAAACTTATATTTAACTCTATCATTTCTCGTTCTTCACATTTTTAAAATTCAAAGCTATAGAATTCGTGAAAGCTTGGCCTAAAGGAACTAGCTAGGGCTCCACAACGCCCGATCAAGTCAAAAATTATTCTTATTCTACCCAAAAGAAAAGCAAAACTGTGACAAAACACTTATTATATTTTTGAAAAATTTTCAATTTTTTTCATTTTTTTTTGGTATTTTGGTGGTAAAAAACGGGTTTACGTGGTAACAATGCTGCAGGCAACAATCAAATCGAAGATACCCCCCCAAACTAGAACTAAACATCGTCCTCGATGTTTTGAAGGGTATTACATTAATCCTAAGGCCATTTATGAGGTATGCCAAAAGATAAAACGTTAGTCGATAAGATTAGGATATCGGATTCCCAAATGAAGCTGAGGATGTGAAACTCTTGATGAATGACAAAACTGAGAGTCTTCACAATCCGGGCAATCCTGGACAATAAACAATAACAACAACATGGAAACACGGGTAATAGAAAAGACAAGCTATTTTACACAACAACAACACTTATTTATATTATAACTATGGATAAGCATGGGGTGCCTCCCACGAAGCGCTTGTTTAGGGTCGCGATGCTTGACCCATCACAAGGATTTATTGGTCCTTGGGGAAAGTTTGGAGATCTGGAACTACCAAGTGTGGTACGTTCCCTCCAAAGTAATGCTTGACGCATGACCATTCACTTTAGTTTGGCCCGTTGGCTGAAAAGCTCAACAGTGCCGTATGGAAATACTCTAGTGATGGTGAAAGGGCCATTCCAACGGGATTTCTAGTTTGCCCGAGAAAATTTTAATCTGGAATTAAAGAGGAGGACTCGACTCCACCAAGTGTTGAAAACACGGTTTTGCTCTTGGAGTCATGGAGCCTAACCTTCTTTGTTTGGCTTATAGATCAAAAGAGTTCTCATAGGCATGATCCGAAGTTCATTTAAGTTCATTGATTGAACTTTCCGGTGATCACCCCGTAAATTACAGATCGAAAGTTTTGCGTGCTTAACACGGCCCAGTAGATTTGTTCTCAGGCTCGATCGTAAAGATTGGCATCCTTTCCATAACACAACTTGTAAGGGTACTGTACACCCGATGGTGTTTTTTGTAAGCTGTGCGGAAGGCCATAGTGCCTTCATCTAGTTTGTCCGACCAGGAGAGGACACGGTTTTCTCACCTATGGTCCTTTCAAGGATTCTTTTCATCAAAAATAAAACCACACGATTTGTACTATAGATCCACTTGTCCCACGGTGATATGGTTGTAGGGGTGATAAGCGGTTGAGAGACGGTGAAGTAACTCCATATTATCTTTCTGCATGAACCTTGCAACTGGTCATTACAAAAATGGGTTCCCGATCACTTATGATTGCACGGGAGCACCAAAATCTGGCGAATGAGAGATTTCAGAAATTTTGCAACTACTTCGGTAAGCATCCTTGGTGGGAGCGCTTTCCCGCTACAACCCATTTGACAAATAATCGACTGCCAAGAGAATATACTTGTTCCCATTCGTGAAGACGGGAACGGGCCCATAAAGTCGATGCCCCAAATGTCAAAGATTTCACAAACTTGGATGGAGTTTGAGCATCACTCACGTTAGATGAAGTTTTTCTTGCGTGCATCGAGTCACAGTTCTTTGACAAACTCGGTGGCATCTTTATAGATGGTGGGGGCCAGAAGAAACCGTGAAAATTCCCCCCCCCACCCCCCCAAAAAAGATCTTTGGCTGTGAGGTTTGCAAACCATGATGTCCCCCTGGTGGGTCCCAATTGTGGCAAGCTGGAGAGAATCTCAAGAGCTTCATTGCCGTGCACGAACATCGGCCTGATCACTTATCCGCACAAATTTTAAACAAGAAGGGGACCGTCCCAAAATAGTGTGGTAACATCTTTGAAAACTTGTTTTTCTGCTGGGAGACCGACTTGACATGCCTTCACAATGAATCTACCCGCGTGTAATTGCAAAGTCGGCAAACCACGGGGTTCTAAGAAATCCTCCACGAAAGGTCACCATATTTAACGTCTCAAGAGGAAAACTTTCATTTAATCACGTTAGATCATTGACTTTTCATTACGGGTTTGCAATCCCCCTGAACAGATGATCGGCTTTGCGATGGTTTTTCTCTTCTTCGCGCTCCTTTAGTTCAATAACTTTGAAGTCAAATTCTCTTGGGGAGGGAGAACCCATTCGGAGCAATCTAAGTTCTCCCTCGCCTTGGCATCCTTTTTGCAAAGAGAATACCTAAGGGCGGTAATTTCCGTATGCACTATGTGCCTTTGTTCAATGATGAGGGTAAGACCCGGTCTGAATTCATTCTCGACAAGCGATACACTAAGGCACGTTATTCTTTTCATCGTATTGTAGGATCGTTTGTGCTTCAACTCAGGTCCTTATTAGCATATTGGATAGCCGAAAGGTGTTCTCATGACGTTGCCCAAACACTGCACCTAGTGGCGAAATCGCTATCATGCTATCGAGCACATAAGCTCAAAAGGAAGTCCAGCATGTCTATGAGAGAGCAATCTAAGAGTACGGAGCTATTCCGGTAAGTCGATTCTCGTTTCAATGTTGTCAAGCGAAAGCTCGAATGCAGTTATCGAAAGATATGGAGTTATTCTTGCTCAAGAGATGGTCATTGTCGGGATATTTTTGAGAAATCCTGAATAAACAGCCGGTAAATAAACCGGCAAGACCGAGAAAACTCCTAATTCCTTGACGTGTGGGATGAGGTAAATTTTGGGCAATGACAATCTCTGATTGCTGGTCATCACTCAATCCCTTTCTTAAATCTTTATGGCCGAGGACAATGCCCTCTTTACCATAAATGGCTTCTTCTCCAGTTAAGACTTAAGTTGGTGTCCTTCACACCTTTCATGCATGTGGTCCTAAAACGAGAGGCAGTTTTGGAAAGAAATTCCAAAGACCGAGAAGTCGTCCATAAAAGCCTTCCATCGTCTTCTCACCATGTCATGAAAATTGCTAACAATACATCGGTAGGAAACGGTCCTGGAGCATTTCATATGCCGAAGGCATGCGAACGTAGGGCAAACTTCCGTATGGGCAAGTAAAAAGTAGTTCTTTTCTTGATCACGGGGTCAATGGGATTTGGAAAAACCGAGAACCGATCGAGGAAACAGTAGTATGTCTATTCCCCGTTTAAAAATTCTCTCAAGCATTTGGTCCCTGAACGGTAGAGGGAAGTGGATCTTTGTCGTTGGCTCATTAACTTACGATAGTCAATGCACACCGCCATCCGTAACCAAACGAGTTGGAATCAACTCATTTCCTCGTTCACTACCCATTATTCCTCCTTCTGTGGTACACAATGTACCGCTAACCCAGGGACTGGCGGAGATAGGGTAAATCAATCCCTTCGAGAAGTTTTTCAACCTCCCTTTATAACATCGTGGATTTTGGATTTACTCTTCTTTGATATGGCCGCTGTGCATAGTCACTCTTCCATAGAATCCTTGTGGGTACAAAATCCGGTTGATACTCCTGAAATTCAGAAAGTTTCCAAGCGAGAGCTCGCTTGTGGGACTTTAGCACCGTTATGAGAGCGGATTTTTCCTCACACCAACTCTTTAGCAATAATACGGCAACTTGCTGTCCCTCGCCCTCCAAAAATGCATACTCGAGATGGGGAGGCAGTTCCTTGAGTTCAACCTCAGTAGGTTCTTCAACGGAAGAATTGGCTGTATTAGCTTCACAGACTTTAAGCTCAGTTCGGATTTCTGGGAGATAAGTTCCTTGACTTGGAGGGGGAAGTGGTGGTTCGCTATTCAAAATGGCTTCTAGAATAAGAATGTCCCCCTCAGGATCATAGTAGAATGGATTATATGCTGGACAATCCGGATCATCTGCTAGACCAAGGAAAGAGTCGGCTTCTTCGAGAAGCAGGAAATCACTATCCCCAAATGGAGTTTAGGGTAGAGAAGCAAGTAGCACAATTGGATCATATACGGTTGGAATTTCCACTTTGCTATTAGATCATAAAACAATAACTTCTTGAGAGTATTCCTCACAAGCCATATCAAGACCGTCAATCTTTTTGCCGTCATGATGAGTGGTAATTGGCCGAGTATCTCGAAGTCCTGATCCAAAGTAAGTGATGGCTTCACTTCCTATTCGAAGAGTTAATCACCCTTGTGCACACATCAAGCACGATCTGTCTTAAGAAGCACCTCCCGAGAATTAAAAGGGACTCGGGGTCTGGCTCAAAATCTACAACCACAAAGTCGGCTGGAAAGTGAATACAACCAACTTTAACGAATTCTTTTTGCAATTCCATTGGTTTAGAAATTGTTCGATCGCAAGTTCGAGTGTCATGCTAAGTTTGAATAAGATAGGAAAGTAAAGCTTTTCCCAGATTGTGAAAGAAATGGCATAGATAATGCAAGCACCGAGATCGGCTATGCTAAGCATTCATCCATCCCGGAAATTCACAGGAATCAGGAACTTGCCGGGTCGTCAAGTTTTTCTGAGGTAATTTTGTCAAAGATGACGCCGAACAATGTTCATTCATCGAGAGTCGCGCTAGCAGGTTCATTGGAAGTTCGAGCCACTTCAGTAAGTTTTCTCTTATTCCCAAGTCAGGTTCTAGAGTGCGAGCGAAATTGGGCAACAAAACATGAGCATCCGTAAAGCTAATCTCGAAACTCATATTTTGAAGATTTCCATAGAAATTTGTCGATGTTTGTTCATAGCTTGATTACGGCTCTTTTCATTATCACGTCCGCGGAAGGATATGGAAGAGAAACTGAAGTTTAGTGTTTGGCACGGAGCAACAACAGGAGCACAATGGGCTCTAAAAACTAGAGTTGTATTGGTCAGAGACCTACCCGGAGGTTGGACGGGTGTGTACTTTGAGCAAGAAGGGTGCACATGGTCCTTTGTCACCTCGGGTGTTGGCTACACTACTGAAGAAGTAGGAGATTGAGGAGGTCCTTGATATGGCACCACCGCTTCGGTTAGATGATACCCTTTAAGTCTATCTCTAGGGTTTTAGTAACAGTGTTACCAGGAGTGCCTGGACCCTGAAGAAGAGAGCGGTATTGGCAGTTACAAACTTAGGCCAACATATCAGATCAGATTTGCCATTTATATTTCAGATTTGTAATCGGTCGATTTGCATGTTTCTGATCCTGGTTTTGGCAGATTATTTTGCATTTTTTCTATGATAGCATCATTAGCCTTGGACGTAGTTTGTCAAAATCGTTTCTTGGTTGACATCTGTGTGTCTGAGGACTGGGGCTAGATAAGCTGATACTGATTAACCTGGGGTCCATATGAAGTTTGAGTCTGACTGAAATTGATTGTTAAATTTCCACCTCTAGTTTTGGTTGAAATTGGCTCTCCCGGTTTTTGGTTTAAAGTATACCCCCGATTGAAAATGTTAGTATTAATTAGCTTGAGAGTTCTGAACGGTGAAAACCTAGTAGGTCTAATAGTGATTTGCAACATTTAGGTCGGAAATTGAGCTTACTTAGTGTAATTAGCTGCAGCGGCTTGTGACACATACACAGAAATGTTGTCCGAAAAACGTTGTCATGAGTGGCTGGACAGTTCTGATGAGAGTGGCCCACCGCAAGTAAACACAACTTAGCTCAACTGCTTGACAGGTGCAGGAGCTGGAGCAGAAGCTTGTTCTTCTTGTCTAAGAGCAATGCTCACAATACCTTAAGTTTCCCAGCAACATCAGATAAACAGCTTGGGGTGGAAGAGTTTTGTACTTACCTTGGCAACCCAACTGCCTTAGCTCGGTTTGAACAATTTGGACTTGCTCTCGATGATTTTTTAAACATTCGCGAGGCATTTTGTCACAAAAAGTTTCCACTGTTGCGGAGTTCAATGAATCTTTGATCATTAATGTTCAAAGCATTATAGAATGTATCAAGTTGATGCAATTCTGAGAATCCATGGTGTGGACATGCCCTAAGTAGATCATTGAAACGATCCCAAGCCTCATAAAACGATTCATCGAACCTTTGCTGAAATCTGGTGATCTCATTGCGAAGATTCGTCGTTTTAGAGGGAGGGAAAAACTGGTTGATGAATTTGGATACAAGATCGTCCCAAGTTTGAATAGATCGAGGGGGTTCTTTTTCTAGCCATATTCGGGCTGCTCCCTCGTAGAGAAGGAAAAAGCAAAGCTTAATCGTAGCAATTGGACACATTGGGGACACTTATTGTGGAGGTGATCTGTTGAAGTAACGGATATGACGTTTGGTCATGCGGGTCTTCTTTGTCATGACCGAAGAACTGTTTGTTCTGGACAAGATTGATTAGCCCATGCCTCAGCTCGAAATTGTTTGCCACAATTTCAGGAATAAGGATTGCGTCCTCGTACCCCTCGGTGGGTGCTTGGAGCAATTGAGCCATAGTTCGAGTGTCTGCCATTGGCTCTACGGGAGGATCTTCCTGAAATGGGTATTCTATACGAAGAGGTTCGATAACAACTGGCGGTTCTTCTGGTGGAGGAGGATGCTGCTCACGGGACTGAGATCGAGTGCGCATGCACAAAATGGAAATAAAAAAGAAGTTACACTAATTTTTTTTTTTTTTTTTGGATTTTTGGATTTAAAATATATTCACAATCTATTTTAAACGGACAAGAGATAGACAACTTAAGCCAAATAATCGATCTTACTTCACGGTAGCTCTCAGAATGAAAAACGCACAGGTGAGCGGAGGAGTAGGAATAGCGCGAAGCTTATTTCTCCTTTCGGGTCGTAGTTCCTAGGAACAACCCTCCTTATACCCACTTTATAGTTTGTCAATCAGAATGAGGTGAGCCGTATATCGTAAGTGACACAGAAGGCAAGTTTTAAATCTTTGGTTCGATTGGGAACTCAGTAGTTCACCGGAACTTATTATGATAATACCTCAGTGGAGAATATTATATTTTGGTATTTTACCAATTAGTGAATTTTAATTTTTATGGACAATTTTTTTATATTTTTGATTTTTTTGGTTTTTTTTTTTTTTTTTTTTTTTTAATTTTTATATGATATGTACTAATAAAAAGAAAAGAAAAATATTTTTGTGTTTTTTAATATGATATATTAACAATAAGACAAGTTCAGATCAAAGTCGGATAACAATCGTAGCAAATGCCTCCCCGGCAACGGCGCCAAAAATTGATTCGTGTTTATGTATACACTTATATAGCAACCCTAATACAGATCCTAACCGAATGCCCTTGACCAAGGCAAAAGGTCAAATTCCACAAAAGGATAAAATACACAAGATAGAATCAAAGATAAAAAGATTCCGGAAGAGATATTCCCGGGTCGTATGTCCCAACGAGGCTGCAATTGCAAGGTACTATCCGGTTGATGAGAAATTTGAATGATGAGAATATTTAGATATGATGAAACACTGAATCTAAAATACAACTAAAATTTAAATCAAATACAACCTAATTTTAAATCTACGAGGGAAACGAGATATAGAAATGGGGATCTTAAAAACTACGGGAAACAAAATTAGTTATAGGGAAATCCTAAAATTAAATCTATACTAAAATATGGGGAACAGAAATAGGAATCGGGAAACCTAAATACTAAAAATTAAGAAAATAAATGCTAAATTAAATTAAAAATTAAAATTAAATTCTAATTAAGTTAATTTGAAAAATAAAGAAAACTAGAACTAAAACGGAGGTCGTTTGAATGTAAAACGAAAAGAAACGGTAAAACGCAAAAAAGAAAACGCACCCGGTAAAACGGTTTAAACTGAATTTTTATGAAAAATAAAGGCCTACACTAAATTTTAATATTTTTCCTAACACAAATGAGACAAAAGAAAATTTTATAAAAAAGAAAAATATTTTTTTATTAATTTTTGGATTTTTTTATGAATTTTTAAAGATTAATAACTAATTAAAACTAAGAAAATAGAAAAAGACAAAAAATAAAAGTTATAAAAATTCTGAAAAAATAAAATTAAATAAAGAAAAAGTTAACAATTCTAAAAATATAAAAATGCCCAAAAGTTACTGTTTAAAATTAAAGTAATTAAACTAATTAAAATTAAACCTAATTTATATTAATTAAATTAAATAAACTAACTAAAGTTAACTGCTGTTAAAACAAAAGGACTAACAGGGAAAGGACATAAGGACTAACGGGGCAATAGGGTAGTTAACCACAGGGACTAACAATACTAACTATAAAATAGAAAATTACACAATTGGTCCCTGCACACCAACCCGATTACAAAGCAAGTCCAAACAGCTTATTATCAAAAAGCTATGAAAGCAAAGTTGTTAAGGGGACTTAGGAGAACATTTTTCATAAAAGGTGCATAAGCTGAAGTCCACTAAATAAGCCAGAAAAGTAGCTTATTGATGCTGCAGAAGCTAAATAAGCTTATGGCTTATTTTTCTTGGCTTTTATGGGGCTTAAGGCTACTAAATAAGCTAAAATTAAAGGGGACAGATAAATAGGGCTGAGGGATACCTAAATAAGCTATAGATTCCTAAAATAAGCCCTAAAATAAGCTGGACTACAATAAGCTATATCTAAACATTCTCATATAAAGGCAGAAAAAAGGGGTTTTTAAACCTCTATTAAGCTATGCTAATAAGGGTATTAAGCTATGGTCTTTTGGGGGCTTAAAGAGCAATTAATAAGCTACAATAAAAAGCTAAAAGATACTAGGGTCTAGTGGATAAATAAGCTGGAAAAAGGGGTTGAGATTGGATGCTCAGCACCAGGGGAGCCCAAACAGTGGACAAGGGGTCCTTTTTAAGCTTATGCAATAAGCTCTAAAGGGCTTTTTAGCCAAATCCAAGCACAAACAGATTTACAAGGGATATAATTAAACTTATTTCCAAAGTTTGAGTTATTAATGAGGACTTAAACCTGCTGAATTTTGAGGTGGAAGTTCAAGGTTTTCAAGAAAAATGCATATTAAAGACTTGAGTTATATTTGGTCAAATTAAAGGGACAGAACAAGGGGGTTTTGAAAAGAGCTAGTAACACTCAAATAAGCACAAACAAGGTGTGCTTAAGCTGTCTACACAGCTTAAGTGGTTTAGCTCACTTTGTGGCTTATAAAACTTTGACAGAAAGCAAAGGAGCCTTAAAAACTTATTTTTACACTAAAAAGCTTGATTAAAGTGGCTTATTAAACTCCACACACTCAGCCAAAGTTGGCTGAGTGGTTATAACCCATTACAACCCCCATATGACCCATTTTGGGGTCTAAACCAAACACCCCCTTATTTATATAAAAAGGTTGTTTAACTGTTTTTTAGGTAAATGCAGGCTGAGAGAATCAATCATAAGTGAAGTTTAATAACTTTTAACACATTTTTAAATAATTTAAACAGAATTAAACAACTTAAATTATACTTCAAATTTCGACAATAGTAATTTCACAAAAACTCTTAACTTTTTATATTAAAAACAGAAATATTACAACAAAAACTCTTGAAACAAACTGAGTACAATAATTTTAAAGCAAACTTAATTAAAATTAAACTAAGAAAGTAAAAACAGGGTGGCTTTCGGGTTGCTCTTTTCTCTTTTATAGAGGTCCTCTGCCTTCTCTTTGGTCTTGGGTTGTGTTTGCTGTGGAGTGTAGAAACTCTCCAAAGCAATCCTAGCCCTTCGTTCCTTTTTGTTTACCATCTCACCATTAAAGGTCTTCGGGTTGAGTGATTGCCAAGTTGGCAATGTTATAGGGGTAATGGGGAGGTGGGAAATGGTTAGAGGTGAGCTGGGAAGAGTACTGGGGTAGTGGTTTGGATTTGAAACCGTGGGAGAGGGGGGTATAAGGTTGGCGGGAAATGGGGAAGGGGTACAGTTATGGTTCGCGTTTAAAAGAAAAGAATGGGGAAGATGCAAGAGTGCCCCCCCATCTTTCTCTCTTTTTTCATTTCATTTAAGCCGAAAAAACAGTTATAAATAAGTTTAGAAAGTGACACTTTTGGCCCCTGTGGTTTTTATAACTAAAAGAAATAAAAAGATTTGGAAAATTGCAAAACAGCCCTTGTGTTTTATTTATAAAAAGAGAATTGCCATTTGGCAGTTTTAGTCCCTCTCTTTATTTCACCACTTTTCTTTTATAAAACACTTTAAAAAATGACAGTTCTAGTCCCTAAGGTTTATAAAAATTGTTTCTGGGCCAGTAATGGGCTTGGGTTTGTGTATTGGGCCCAATTGGGTTTATTTGGGCCCAATAAGGTTTGTGATGGGTTTTGTGTGTACAATGGCTGAGATTGGCTGTAACTGGGCTAAGATTGGGCCTTCAAAGTCTTCACAGTCTTTGTCAAATGCACATAAATATACTATTGGGCTTTCCCGGCCCATCAGATGGGTTAAGATTGCATCCAATAGTATTCTTCAGTTCCGGCTCCGGTTTGACTGCTGATTCTTCTGTATTGACTCTGACTTTGGCATTTTTGGACTTTGGCCTTGATTTTGCACAGTCTTTTCCATTCCATGCTCAGTTTTGTCATTTTGGCTTGGTTGTCTGTCTTTTTGTTGATATCCACTTCCTGCACAATACAAATGCAAAACAAACATATATTTGGCAGTTTTTGTCTGTTTTTGGTCATTTAAGCTCGTTTTTAGAGGTAAAAGATATGTGTAATTAAGCACTTATCAGGTTAATTAGGGTTTTTAAGGTTTCATAACATGTTTCAAGTTAAAGAAATACAAATGACATGTTAAGGTTAATTACGGACTTATATTAATGTTACTTGAACACTAAAATAAAGTTAGGTTGGAAGAAATACACTTGTACACACTTGGTTTATGTA
>BQNB010091657.1:0-26815 GCA_026074375.1 Tanacetum coccineum
TATATAAATATATAATAATATGGATAATTATCAAAAAATCTCAATTATAATAAACCGGGAGTATGATTCCCGGGTCGTTTCCCCAACGAGGAAAGCAATTGAAAGCTGAGAGTCGTTTTGATAATAGATGCTTGAATGGAACAAGATTATATTGAATTTCTAAAACTACGGGAAAATTAAGGCAAAAACTTAAAAACAATTAAGGTAAGACAAATTTTAACTAAAAACGCAAAAAGAAAATCCTAAACGGGACCTAAAAAACCTAAATTATCAAAATTAAGTCCTAAAATGATCATTTTGGTTTTTATAAGTCTAAATTAACTAAAAACCTAGGACAAAGAAAACTAGACAAAAAACGAAGGAGATTTAAGCTTAAAAACACTAAAAATGTGAACGGGATTCAATCCCGTTCTTTAAAAAACCAAATTTTACAATTTAAACCCTACGAAAGTAAATCTAATTTTCCTAGGTTCTAAATGTTAAAAGAAAATTTTCTAAAAAAGAATTATATTTTTTTGACTTTTTTATAATTTTTATGAATTAAAAACGATTTTAATGAAATTAAATATTTAAAAATACTAAACTATTTGATAAAAATCTGAAAAAATTAGCAAAAGTGCATTGAACAATGAGAGATCTGATAAAAATAAGTTTGTGAAAACAGCTTATCAAATAAGCAGTGAAATAAGCTAAAACAGCTTATTATACAAAAGAGCTCAAAACGTGTATAAGTAATAGATTTTGCAAACATAAACCGAAAAAGACCCAAGGGCGAGTTGGTAGTGCGTGTGGTGTGAAAAAAATGTTTGGTCAAATAGGGGTGAGGTCTCGGGTTCGAGTCCTGCTCACCCTTGACTTCCCCTAATTCCCAAATGTTTTTTACATGCCATTTTTTTACAACTTTTTAGAGGGATTAAAAATAAGCACTTTTTACAAAAACACCTGTTTTATAAATCACGAATAAGCACTGAAATAAGCTAAGAAAGTGACAAAATAAGCTTTTCTAAACTAAACCTTAAGATGACTAACTGTTTACTAAATTAAGCACTAATAGGCAAACCTAAAAGAGAATTAAGCTAAAACAGATGATAAGCTATACCTAAAAAGCAATTTTGAACAAGAATAAGCAACCAAATTAAGGTAGAAAGTCAGAATCATCAAAAAGCTATAAAACTTAGAAATTTTAAGCTAATAGGCAAATAAGCTCAAATAAGCTCTAAACTAAAGAGAATAAGCTAAAATTGGCTTAATCTAACCTAATAAGCTAAACTAAACCTAGAATAAGCAAATGCAATAAGCTAATAAGCCTAAATAAGCAAATAGCGTTTTGGTCAAAACTGATAAGCAAAAAGGCCAACAGGGACTTTTCTAGCTTAAAAGTAAGCTAGCAAAAGGATCCTTATGGCTTAGTGGCTTATACCACTAAGAAGAATGGCCAAAAAGCTACAATAAGCAACAAAGAAAAAGCAGTTTGAAATTCAAATAAGCACTTAAAAAGCTTCATGAAAAAGGCATCTCACACAGGTTTAACACTTAGACAAATTTTGCAAACTTTTGTAATCTTCACAAATCACCAATTTTGAGCTTAAAAATAAGAAACCAAACAGATCCTTATAGACTTTTAACCTACAAACAGATTAAGCTTTGACCTCAAAGAGCTTAAATCAACAATCAAAAGAGAGTTTGAAATTCAGGATAAGCCACAATAAGCAAATGAAAAAGCCATTTCTCAAAAAAAAATTAAACACTTAACAATTTTGACAATTTTGGTAAAACACAAACCAAACAAATGCAGGCTATTAGAGTTTGTTTCTAACCTCTTTTAACATATGCATAAACACAAAAATATCACAAATCAACAATAAGCAAAGTCCTAATCAAATTAGCAGATAAGATAAGCAAATGCTCACAGATTCAAAACACAACTTCTATTAACTATGAATCTGAGATTTATAACTAACAAACTTAAACAAACTGACTTATGTGACTAATTTTATCTAATCTAAGTTAACTTAAGAGCACAAACCAATTTTTTAACCATTTTGACCCATTTTTAGTCTTAAACCAAACACCCCTTTAAGTATTTTTCTTCACTTTTTAAACATAAAACATTGATTTAAAGGCAAACTTTGCAAATACCAGATATTAAATAGGTATATTAGATACTTTTAAGCAAACTTCAACAACAAATAAGCACTTAAATAAGTTGAGACAGATTATGCAATTATGAGCTAAAATAGACAGAATTTTAAGAAAACTTAAACAAATGACTTCTAAACCACAAGACAAGCATAATAAGCATTAAACATCACAAATAAGCATAAATAAGCAAAGATAAGCAGGCAATAAACACAAATAAGCAATTCTACAGTAGATAAGCAAAAGATGGAAAAATGAAGACTTACAAAAGCCCTTGCTTAAACAGGGCAAACAAGTGCTCTTAGAGCTATTCTACAAGCTCTAGCTTGTTAGAAACAAGCTAGTAAAACCCATAAGCTCTTTCATTGTAAGCTTATCATCCAAAAAAGCTATGGTATTTGGGGGTGAATTTTTTTTTTGGTTTTTTATAAAATTTTTCTTAAGTACCTTTTCTTAAATGAAAACAGCTAGCTTATATGATTAAGAGCTTATGAAAAACTTTTTAACTATAAGAAAACAGGAATCACCACTTAACTTAAAAACTTAGAAATTTTCATTGAACATTAAAAAGATTACAATACTTGGAAATTGAAAGACAAATATTAAAAATTTCTTGAAAACTAAGAACTAGGTTAAAACTACTTAAAAAACTCTGTGCCCAATGGCTTACAAAGAGACCTATTTATACTAAGCTTAAGAATATTCTAGGAGGTGTACTTCTTTGCTGAGAGGGAAACCGTGTGTGTTTGTTATGTGACTATAAGCTCAAATATCATCTTAGCCATCCAAATTTGAGTAGCCCCCAAGCCCAATGATCATGGCCCTTGAATCTTTGTCATTTTCCTTAGTTGAATTAGAGTGTAGAGGATTGCCAAGGTGTATGCCAACTGTGTGGGGTGGTCCTGGTATGGGTGGACAAGGGTGAGAAGAAAGGGGGATGATGTTGGTTTAAATTTGGCGGGTAGTGGAGACAGGGTAACTGAAAGGGATGTATAGTGTTCCCGCAATTTTTGAAGTTTGGGAAATGGGCAAAACAAGCCCCTGAAAGTGTATAACTGTATTGTAGGTTTAGTCCTTGTTAGGTGCAACTTTGATCCTTGAAGTTTGGGTTGGGTTTGCACCGTTAGTCCTTAAAGGACTAACAGGGGGGTTATGAAGGGGGTAACGAGATAACAGGCTTTTAAAAGGGTATTGGGTTTGGGCTTTTTGATTTGGGCTGGGTGTTATAAGAAAGGCTTAGGCTTTTTGGTAAGGTTTAAGGTTTATAAGTGTATAAGTGGGCTAACCCGGGCCCACTAGGTGGGTGCGGGTGGGCCCACTTTTGGCAATTTAGGTTTTTGGGTTCGGTTCTCGATGCTCTTTCTAAATCCACTTCCCGGGGTTGACTTTGACTTGACTTTTTGACTTTTACTTTTTGACTTGGCTTTAATTTTGACTTCTGTTTATGCTCTCATGCTCGTTTTTGTTGTTTTAGCTTCGATTTTTGTCCTTTTCTTGGATATCCGTTTCCTGCACAATACAAATGCAAAACATACAAATACAATGTATTTTTGGTACGTTTTTAGTCATTTAAGTCCGGTTTTAGTGGTCAAAAGGTATGTGTAATTAAACACATACCAAAATCCCCCATACTAAGATATTGCGTGTCCTCACGCAATGCTATAAGTAAGCACTTAGAAAACTAAGAATCTCGATCCCCCTCGACTAATTACCTCGTAAAGTAGCTAAGTGTTCATCGAGGGGAATTAAAGAATCAAGAGTTTAGAAAAGCCCCATTTTTACCATTTTTAAAGATATACACTTATTACCACTAATATTTTTGTATTATCCTTTTTCTAATTTTTTTAGCAACTAACTAATTTGACTTTTGTTATTTTCATAACCGTTAAGGATCATAGAACAAGATGCATTTCGATCCGAAAATGCCCCCAAAAAGGATAAATTCATCGTCCCCGACTTTTCACTCGCTCCAAACCAAGCTTAAAACGAAATCACCGCTAAATATCAGTTAAGATGCTAACACTACTCATATTTGCAACTTGTGAACTTTTCACTCCCGACAATTATTATATCTTAGGTGAATGTGCTATTTTGAATTTCAACCATGGATCAACGTTTTGCAAAATTCTATGTTTCACGTTCCACCCGAGAATAATGAGTTTGAAGGCGAGATCATCCCATGTAGCGACTTTCGTCTCGGCACATCCCAACCTTGCGGCTAAGTGACCAGGCTTTTGACACCCCACAGAGACTAGTATCGGGACTCACGGACCTTAGGTTTCAAAAACTCTCAGGTTTCCCGTATATACATAGCTTATTTAAAAACTTAAAATGAAATAGTCAAAGTTCAAAAGCATATTTAAATTTAACAAAAAGAGATCTATTTATTAATTCAAACTTAATATTAAACATAACATTTATGCAATTGTAACCCTCGACCTTTTAGAAGGCTGCAACATCGGTTGTGAGCCGGCAAGATGCAGCAAACTTTTATCAGTCTTGGATTTTTATTCTTACTATGGGCTTTCTTTAGAAGAAATCTCCACACAACTGGAGAGACACATGTAATCAATTGTATGTCACCCATAATAACGCATTATGTGAGAATACACTTAACAGTCCTCTCTAGTGTAAAAGAAAAAAGAGTCAATATCCATATCTTGTCAATGTAGTGCTTGTCACATGTCGCAGTAGTCTCAATCACGCTGGTATAATCAGTAACATACACTGTACATTTCTAAAATCGACTCATAATAAATCGCGCATCATATATCAGAAAAGTCTACTGACTACGCACACCCATTACTTGAATATGTCTTTCATCTCATCACGTGCAATCTATACTACTGCAGTGATTATAACTAAAAGTAAAACTAACAACATACTCTCTCAAGTTAAGAATCATAAATACCTATATAAGACAGCCTGTCCATCTATAATCCATAATGATTAGACATGTATCCAACATAAACTCTTAAATCAATTAAAGATGATCTATTACCAGTTCAATCCTACAAAAAATCGCAAATACACAAGTGATCATGAACATCAGACAAAATCTATATCTTCATCATCACTCACACGTGTAACTACTCAAATCCACACCTGAAGAAAACAAACCTGAGTATTCTGTGTAAAATCAGACTCAAAATTGCTGCAAATGTACTATCATCTACACTGAAACTATCACACTCACCCAATACTCAACTCTGTAGTACAATCACGCACTCCTTAAAAGTCGCCTCCAAATTCTTATGTTATAAAAGAATGTCACACTATAAATCCGCCCACATCTGTGTGATCACACAGAAACTATTGACAAACTCTGCGCACAAAATACTAAATCTCAGCACAATGTAGTACTATAAGAAGTATCCTCACAACGCCCAAACTACTTGACTATCATGACTGGTATGTAACCACCCGCAAAAAACTATCTGCACTCTGTCCGACTCACTAATGTGTCTCCAGACAAAATATCTCACACAATCCACATACTACGAAGACTTCACACGTCTTACCTCTCTAATGTCTTTAGCCACTACACTGTAACACTCTCTGTTGTAATATGAGTCTCTAATCTCATAACTCAAATAGACCCCAAACAAACTCTTCGCATGTGATCTCTCCTATTCGCACAAAAATCCTGAGGTTTTGGATCAATCTCTACTGCTCCCAAACTCATGTCTCAGTCTCACTCTAATACTGAATATCGAGTATAATATCATCTCACTCTAACAGTGAACTAGACAACTAATAAAATAAACAGATTATTAGTTCTGAATCACAACTTTGTGAAACACAGACACTCGCTCTCAGTACCCCTCAATAGGACCTAAGACCTATGTACAGAGACAAAGATACCAGCAATCTTTCAGCACACATATCCTGCCAACCATAATCACTCATATGACTAAAAGTCACCTCATAAGTCACAAGAATGTGCATCTCACTACTCGTACTCTACTCTTTCAGAAACTAATCTTGTCTTCCTTATTGAAACATATGAACTTCATCAACATATCCCCTCACCTACCTTAACCTATCTCTCTCTGTGTGTGTTAGACTATCACGTGACGTCAACATGTTGCACTCTCCATCCCTCTTCCCCTACCCATCGCCTCCGCCATCGTCGTTGCTCCTATCCGCTGTATGTTGTGTGTGTAGATACTAATTCTCCAACACACCCACGCTACGGCATAGTGTGTAGTTGTACACAACACTCCCACTCTACACAGATGCAACTCTCATGTGCCTTCGTTGTACATCCACACACATCTACCACTGCACCGATATCTACTGTGTATACTCAGCAGACATGCCTAACACACCTTCACCACACAATCAATACATAACTGTTGATCTATTATATCTACATATTTGTACTCACTCTCCACCAACCATATATAAGAATAAAGCAACTACCGTACGACAGCTCTCGCCCCCCCCCCTCTTTCCCTCCCTACTCCCTCTCCTCCCCCCTCTTCTTCGCTCACCACATCTACTTCACTGCCATCCATAACCACCCTGTCCCTACAAACAAAATCACTCAATATGAATTGCCCATGTGCTCATTATACATGTACACTTGCGTTGTTATGCCTCCTCACAAAGATCACGCATACACTATATCCTAACCTGTGTGTGCGTCGTGTCCAAACAAACAGTGTGTATTCCCATTGAATCACACAGATACGCAAACATTCGCAACTGTGTGTGACAAAGTGATCGTAATGTCCACATTACCCTACTCTCTTGCAGCTCACTGTTGCTATCTGTGTGCAGTGTCACAAGTTCAGTTACGATAAGAGTGCCTTCACACTCTCTATATAGTGTAATAGTGTCTACCTACTTTTAATTATATCCTCTGACACACACTGAATCACATCTATATTACAACTCCTACTCTTCACACACGCCGAATAGTGAATATCTTCCATCTTCTCTAGTGTATCTACTCACTACTCTGATCAGTAAACTGATACCATACATCATGTATATACATAAACGTTTTGTCATCTCTGTCGATCAATGAAGTAAACCTCTCAGCTCTATTATAAATCCCTATATCATCATCACTTACCTCTTATACTTATCCTTAAATATTTAGGCATATCTCCCACCCTTTCTATTCAGACCTTAATGTCTACATCTCTGACTCTAAGAGATCTATCCTATGAGCTTACATTTAGTAATCTCCATGTGCCACAATGACTCTGTTAACGTAAGAATGACACCAATTAATCACATGTACCATTTCAGCCTCCTGTATATAGGCATCAAGTCGATCTCACCTGACTTCTGTACCGCTCCTGCATCCATGTCAAGGATTAAGTCTCTTCCTATGTAATAATATTTGTTGTGTGCCTGTATGACAGCGACCCCCCCTCCAATGTTTGTGATCAGAGAGATAAACAACAAAAATCGTCATGACCGCTCGCTTAATAGAACTACTCTCTGATCGAAAGTGAGAGATGTGACTGCTGTCCACTGATAGCATGTCTTGTACTTTTTGACCTACGTCAACTCCTGAAATGTCGTGTCATCCATGTTAGCCAATGTGTCAAGCGCTCCCCTATGTTACTCTCACACGTACACAGAGTATACATCTCCATCTCTATCCATCGTCGGTTTCTTAGACAACAGTGATCACTGAAGATATATACACAAAATCCCATAGACTTCAGATGAAGTGTTATGCTATCCTCTTTTTTAATGTGTTGAGACTCGACTAGAGATAGAGAGATATATATAGAGATAAGAGAGATATAGATATTACATTTGACCTGTATACTGTCATCTGCGACTACATCATAAACTGGAGTATCAATCAGTCCTTCCCATGAACTGTATCTCGCATCCTCGATCGTTAGTGCCACTACGTAATAACCTTGGTCCGTTATCGTCGTCACTAAAAATACGACTGTGAATCCTACGATCATGCCTGTGCGTCAGTCCACGCCATAGTGAGGTCATAGTGCAACAGAATGTCGCACGAGAATGCACCTCTGCACCAGATGAATTGGCCAAAGATAAGTACTAAGATCTAGATACCCAACAGTGAAAGAATGACTTAATGCCTCTTGAACGACGACTTCCACTTGTGAGACTGAGTCCATTCTGCACGTATGTGAGACATACTACTCAATGTTATTGAATTTCACATAGACACGTATCGGACCGTTAATATCTACGGACTGTATACCTCTCACGTCTGCGATTAGTGAATGATCTATGTCAAGTATGTAAGCATAGTGTGCGTCTGTCGCCATATCCAGTTCTACGCGCAATTATGTGTTTTGTACCCCTAGCTCGAACCTTTCAGTTTATGTAGTGCGTGTTATATGTAGACGCTCAGTATAATTTCCGCGCTCTACTCTCCCTCGACTGAGCCTCCGTGTCACTACATCATGTCTCTCAGAGCCACGAAAATCCCACTTTTTCTCACAGATACCCCAACTCTTTCTTCGCGCGCCTGAAGTAAGTATTGGCCCCACTACTAATGAGCTCTCGCGGAGTCCATACTCATGTGCTTGTCTCTCGCACAGCTGTTTCTCGATTCGCTCTAGCTCAAATACGCATGATGTCATCATGCGCCAACACACCGTCTGAGAAGTCATTTGTTTATCACTGAATGACTAAATATGTGGTATCCATATAGTTTATCATCCTGTGCGCTTTGTACACACGCACCTAATTACCAGTGTCTTGATGCATCTCGTATGTACTTCTCGCCTCTTCTCCAAAGAATAGAATGTCTACAACTAATTGCATGTCTGTAGCTGCATGTCACCCACACTAATTTAACTCTACCGACTCAAAAATCATGAATCCAACCTTTCCCTGTCCTACGCGCTGGTATTAGGTACTCATTACGGTCAACTCCGATCCAAAACTATAGGCCCAACGGCAGACTTCCTAGATGCACTCTAACATACCGCGCAGCGTCAGAAAATGTTCTCACACATAATTCTGTAATCAGATGTTCTATCGCCTCGCGCATCACATACTGTCCGCTCCAAATAACACTTGTGTCTGTTATATGGCACATCCTGAAGAATTGTACCTATTGAGATATAAGTGTGATATTATATCTTTGCGTGTAGACTCGATGTGCCATGTTTGGACGCCGAGCTTACCTCGAATCCTTCGTGAATGGTCTATATGATTCTACAACCTCCTGTTAGTAGACATGTCCAGCTGAACAGACCACGCAAGCGATAGTTATGAACACACTGACCGGCCGATAGAACACTCATAGATCCTTCGATATGGCAACTACTTTTTGTAGACACTAAGTATAAGGAGATATCTTTCGGTCACGGGAGTCTGCTCGATTACGCTTCTGTCACTACTCATGTGTTGTCTTGTCATGTACAAACGCGATGCACGTGACATAGATGTAACCTGCCTCTCTTAGTCCGACATCAACGAGCATACACTAACTATCTAGAACTCTAAATCTATATCAGAGCATCGTGACCATGCATGTCCGTCGACTCAGAGGTCGCATGAATCGCTACAGATGTATCATAGCAGCTCTCGATAAGACTAGTGAGAGTTGTCACTAGCAATTAGAGTAGATAGCAGACATGATGAGTCTCCCTACTCCCTTAGAACAACCTGATCAACGCGCCTCGCCACCCTTCAAGACTGAACTTGCACGGCTCATCACTCAGCTGCTTGATCGACATAAGTCAAAGGGAAGATCCCAGTTGGGGCAATACAGTTCCGAATGTCTGGAGCTCTATGCATATCTGTGGTTGCTAGCGACTTCCCGTTTGAGGAGAGCTCTTCACACAGAGAAAGAGCTATCTCTCTATAGCTCATAAATCGCGATGAAAAAATTGTTCCGTAATACTAGGCGATGTATTACTTCTATTCAAAAGTCTTAGATGTTTATAATCACGGTCACCCGCGCCTGACACCAATAATGCTCTTGAGCCGATACTCTAATTCTTTGTATGTACCTGTTAGATGCGAGAGAGTAGACTAAAAACACACTGCTCAAAACGCGATCGAGAAAGAATCATGTTAACACATAGGAAAAAACACCTTCGCTCTGAGTCCGGTGGAGCCAGATATCGCTCGTATACTACTCGGCACAAGATCACACTATAAGCTGTTCTTTAGAAGACAGAGACTTTATCGAACTTATTAACATCTCAGATGCGATAGATCTCCACTAAGCATGAGGCTCAGATACGCGTGACTACCTTAGAGCCACATAGAGATTGAGTTTACAATATCTAAATTATACTCAATCTTTCTGAATCTCTGCTCAGCCAGCTACAAAGCTACGAAGAGAGGACGCTTATGACCAGCTACGAGCCGTAAAATAGCCTCTACATCTGAGACGCCTAATACACAAAATAGCTGAGTCGGCTCTTCTTCTTGTGACTCGATATACATTACCAGACATATCAGAAATCGCTATAGTCCAGTGAACCTACAATAAGCGAAGATACGCAGATCATCTTGGTTTAATCATTCCGAATTTCATGATTGTCTAGTCTCTAGCATCTCGCCACCACATGTCATGACTGTCTCCCGAGATCGCGCATCCAGTCGCACCAGTGCATCCACTTCGCTGGTCTACAGCCGAGATGGCTTCCTCGCTCGACGATTGTCGCCGCCTCAGATCACTAGTAGCGTTACAAATCTTAGGAACAACGCCCTCGCTAGGCTCTGGTATCTGTCGCACTCTACGAATGATAAAATGCCGCAGGGCTCAGTTGGATATATTTCGATAAGTAAGTCCGTAGAACAAACATCACACGAGTTCTACAGACATATAGATATATCCGTATCTTAAGTCTCGCGCAACTCTTACATGCGCCTGCTCCACGCTGGACTACATTAACGGGTACCGCGCCAGCAATACTGCTGGGTCTTTATGCCGGCCTCTGTCTCCTATTTCTCAGATAGTTTCGGCATCTGCGTATCACAAATGAAGCATCCTACGTACTCTCTCCGACATCAAAATTCGAACGCCTCGGGGATCATCAATCTTCTAGTCAATCGTGCACCCCCTCCCCCTCGTAACAAACGCCCCACCCCCCACCCTATTTTCAACATCACGGTAAAGCCCCCCTTTTTCGGTACGCAATGTTCGGGCGCTTACACAAGGTTTTCCGAGATCGGGTATCATTAATACGGCGTCAAGAAGTTGCCTTCAACCTCCTTTTTGTTGACACATTCGCGTGGCACGTTTTCGCGGCATTCATCCCACATTTTGGTGTGAAACGTCGGTTTGTAGTATACTCCACCTAAGAATCTCTGCGGAGTACATAATTTCTGGTTAATCTAACACAGCTGTCTGCTCGGTCGGTCGTTCCTCGTAGCATGCGATCGACCTTGTGTGTATTCCTCATCTACATTATGAGAGAGGCATTCTCTCGCCCTACATTAAACCAATGTATTGCCTAGCAATTTTTCGAAGGGCCTATTGTCTGTCTAATTCATTAAAAATGCCCGGTATTAGTGCTGAGGAGGTAAGTCTTGAAGTCTAGATCATTCATGGTGGTTCATCAATTTGTAGATTTTTCTGTTTAGATTCACCAACTTTAAGTGCTTTTCGTAATTTCACACAAAGCAATTAATTTCTGAGTGGAGGGGGTGGTGAGGTTCACTATACGGCATGTGCTTACACATAAGGTTCAACGAATATCCACATCCGGGTCATTGTAAGTGTCTTCCAACTTTGGGGATGTTGGTTCATCTTTAAGAGCGAGGAAAGTTCGACTTCCTCGAGTGGATAATTCACTTTCCGTCAGGGAGTCGAGAGCTCGAGTCTGACGGTAGATCTGAGCGGGGACATTTTTCTGGTGTGGGATTGCTATCGCAGGATAACTAATGAGGAACGAGAACTTCTTGAGACTCACCTCTCATAAGCCATTTCAATGCGTACTACTTTCGCGTTCGCAGTCATATCCTGTAATTACGCAGGAGTATATCGAAGTTTGGTAAGTTGATCTGTCCTGTACGGCCTTTCTTCCATACTCAGACGAGCTCAATTCGCCTTCGTAACATCACATCCTCATGCACGTACGGTATTTAAGAACGGACTCTCCCGTGAATTAGAGGACTAGGGGCATCGGCATCAAATGTCTACGACTACAAAGTTCGGTCGGCAATTGGACACACTTTCCTACTTCTCTACGTCGACATCTTCGGCGATACGATGTTTCGGGTGATAGAACGGTCCGCAGTTCAAGAGTATCACATGTAGGAGTGAGCTCTGGAAGAAATGTTTTCCATAGGTTAATGGATGAGATTTATGCTCAGAACAGGTCTTGGCACAAGGCTAAGCACCTCATCCATTCAGGGAAAAATGCACACAGTATGAGATAATCTCTGCCAGGGGAATCAGTTATTGGGTACCTTTCTGACGAGAACGACGAGCAATGGCTCATTCAACGGAGTTCTGCCATTTCACTTTATTTTTTACTTTAGTTTCAATTTAAGCTTAAAGATGTCGAGGCAAATTTAGGCATTAGATCAAAGCAATCCGTGAGGCTATTTCGAACTCAAATATTTAAAGATATCTCATCTAGAAATTTCTCAAATTTGGTCGTTAGCTTTTCACGCGCGCTCATTATCATTAGGTCTGAAGGCTACGGAATTGACGGATTCAGGGTTAGGCAATCGGTAGGCACGACAGAGCAACAACGGCTTAGAATTTGGTACTTGGGTTGATTCTTGGACAACCGGAGTTGGTAGTCTTTCGGTGCTTCCGTTCTTAGTAGGAGCCGTGTCCTTTGTCACCTCGGGTTCACGTTCATACTTTTAGGCGAAGAAGATGAAGTAGTAGGAATGGTGGTCCTTGATATGGCTAAACGCTTGGGTGGTAATTACCTTCAAGTCTAACTTAGGGTAAGGTAATGGTATTTCTAAGAGTGAATCCGAGCCTGAAGTAGAGGCGCGTATTGGAATTCATGAACTGGGAGCATGTTGTTAATGATCATTTGTATTTACAAGTTGTATTTTGATTGGCATGTTTCTCATCACTGCATCATTAGCTTTGACGTAGTTTTGAAAATCATCCTTCGACACACCTTGTGTTTGCGGAGCCGGAGCTTGGTAAGGTGGAGCTTGGTGAACCGGGGGTTGATTAATCGGGGGTCGATAAATTTGGCCTTGGTTGTAATTATTTCCCCCGGTTTTGGTTGCTTTGACGTTTTATGGTTATTTCCTTGGTTTTAAACGGGAGAACCAGGGAGTCGGATTTGATTAGCAATCGGGGCTCGGTACGGTATTTCTTGATTGAAATTAGTGCGGCGGTTAGGAAACCATACTCTTGATTATTGTACACACGATAAACGTTGCATCGGTGGGGGACAATTTTGGAAGAATGAGCACCACCGCAAGTAACTCAACTTTCTCGATCGTTTTCCGGGGAGGGGAGTTGGGTTTTCTTTCGACGGAGTAGGCTTTCACCATATCTTTAAGTTCGGCAACATCGGGAGAAATACCGGGGGTGGAAGAACGCGAACTTTCACTTTGGCCAACAACCGGTTTGTTAGTGAATTATGAACTTTGGATTGTCTTTTTAATGATTCTTAGGGCAATCCCGAGCATTTTATCCAAAAAATACCCCGCGGTGGAATTAACGATATCTTGATCATTAGAGTTCAACGCATTATAGAAGTATAAGTTGATGTAATTCGAAAATCCATGATGTGGGGCATGCCCGAAAGAAGTCTTGATCGGTCCATGCCTCGTAAAAAGTTTCATCAAATCGTTGTTGAAATCTTGTGATTTCATTTCGAAGATTTGTTGTTTTGGAAGGAGGGAAGAATTTGTTGATGAATTTCGAAACAAGATCATCCCATGTAAGAATCGATCGCAGGAGAGGGTCTTTTTCAGCATATCCCGGGCGGCACCATCGAGAGAAAAATGGGAAATGCTAAGCTTTACCGTCGTACTGGGACGTTCGGGAAATTCATAGCAGACGTGATCTGTGAAATAACGAAATGTGAGATAGAGGGTCTTCTTTGTCATGTCTGAAAAATTGTTTGTTTTGAGGGTAAGCAATCCGTGCTTGAGCTCAAACTTGTCCGCGGTGATCTCGGGAACAACGATGGCATCCTCGGACCCGGTGGGTGCGTCAGCAATTTGAGCCAAGTTACGCTTATCGTCATTCGGTAATAACCGGGAGGAGCTTATTTTTCAATAGGTTACACAGATTTAATTGGTTCAACAAATGTGCGGATGACTTGTTGTTGTTGACGGTTAGAATTACGAGATTGAGAACGAGTGCGCATGCACTAAAATGTAAAAAGAAAATTTATACTAATTTTTATTTTTTGGTTTTTTCAACAATATATTTTAATAATGGACAATGAGATAAGACACTTAAACCTAATAATCAACTCGCTTCTCGGTAACTCTTCAAAGAGAAAAAACCCACAAAGGTGTTTGTTTAACTTTAAAAGGTGAACCGTACCTCGCGAGAGACACAAAAGGTAAGTTTTTTATCTTTGGTTCGGGAACTTATTAATGGATAAACTTCAGTTGAAAGTATTATATGTTGGTGTTCTTTTACCAACTTGGTAATTTTTTTTTTCTTTTTATGGACAATCTTTTTATTTTTTTAGTTTTTCTTGTTTTTATATTATAATTATATTAATAAAAGAGAATGAAAAATATTTTTGTATATATTATATATTTTTTTTATGAAAATAAACTAAATAACTTCACACGGAAGGTTCTTCAAACACAAATTGTCAAACGACTCAACAATCGTATACAATCCTCCCCGGCAACGGCGCCAAAAACTGACAAGCTTCTTGATCACATTTTTTTAAAGACTACTTAAATAAATATTTAAATACGTATATATATATTAACAGGATAGAATTCCAAAAAATCTTATAATGTAGTAAACGGCGAGTATGATTTCCCGGGTCGATACCGACGAGGATTGCTATGGAAAGCCGAGAGTCGTTTTTGAGAATCGATGCTTGAATGGAACAAGATTGGGATTGGTTTTCTAAACTAACGGGAAAATTAATGCAATTTACACTAAAATTAATCTAAAGGCACACTATTATAACTAAAAAGTAAAACAGGGAAATCTAAAGCGTCTAAAATATCAACTACTTCAAATTTTAACCCTACACTAGAAATTTTTGTATGTAAACCTCAAAAATGACAAAAGAAAATTTTCTAAAATAAAATATATATTTTTTGGCTTTTTAATAAATTTTTATGAATTAAAAACTAATTTAATCTATTTAAAATCCTAGAAAATAGCAAATAAATACCTAAAAATTCCAAAAATGATTTTCTTCTAGAAAAGTCTATATATGGAATAAAAAATCTAAGGAAAACTATTTTTTAACTATTTTTTTATAATAAAATTCTATATTTAATTAAATTAGTTTAAAAAGCTAAAAATGGAAATTAAAATCTAAAAATGATTTTAATGCTTGTAAACCTCAAAATATTTATTTTAAATCTAAAAACTATTTTTTTGTAATTTTCTGAATTAATTTTTTTTTTTTTTTGCTTTTTAAAATTTGTACCTACGAAAATTAATTAAAAATAACAAATAAAGATGGAAAATTCTGAAAAATTGCTGAAAAGTCCTAACAGTTATTAAAAAGATAGGAAAAATAAGCTTGATCTCATAGCTTATCAAATAAGCTAAAAATAAGCTGAAACTAGCTACGGCTTATAATAGAACATAAGGGCTCAAAATGATGATAAAGGAATTGATTTTGCAAGGTATAACGAAAAAATCCCAAGGGTGCTAGTGGTAGTGAGTGTGGTGTTAAAATGCTTGGTTGATGGTGGTTGAGGTCCCGGGTTCGAGCTTAGGCTCACTTGGGGCTTCCCACTATCCCAAGCATTTTTATTTTTGCAAAATTTTTTAACAACTTTTTAAATAAGCTAAAAATAAGAAACTTTTGCAAAGGCACTTTTTATATAAGCCCAAATTAAGCACAAAAATAAGCAATGAAAGACAGAAATGCTTTTTACTCTTAAGGGCTTAAAATGCTAACTGTTTGGTCTTTTTGGGACAAATAAGCTAACAAAGAATGGCATAGAGCTAAACAAATACAACACTATCCTAATAAGCATAAGAATGGAACTAGATTAATCTTAATATAATAAGCTAAACATAAGTGAAAATGACTAAAATAAAATAATTGTTCAAAAATACTAAAGTTAAAGCAATTAAGCAACAGATAGCTCTAAGCTAGGATAAATAAGCTTATGGACAAATATATCTATTAAGCAAACTAACCTAAATAAGACAGAAGCAATAAGAAGTTAGCTTAATAAGCACTAGAGCAAAATGGCCTAATCAAAACAATCAAGCAGCTATGGGTCCTTTGGCGCTTAAAATAAGCATACAAAATAGATCCTTTTGGGAAAACAGCTTTTACCTAAAAGCTTATCCAATAAAGCTATTTAAATCAGCAAAGAACAAAGCATTTGAAAACTCAATTGCCATTTAAATTCTTATGAAAAAGCTAGTTGTTCATTTCACAGTACTTAGAAATTTTTTACAATCTTTACAAAGTACTACTTTTGAACTTAAAATTAAGCCAACAAACAGATTCTTTTAATGGATCTCAGACCTTCAAACAGATTTAATTTGGACCTCAAAGAATTTTATCATTCAAACAACAACTAATTTTGAAATTAAGTGAGAAGCCACAAAAAGTAAATGAAAAAGTTGTTTATCAAAATTTCCACACTTAGAAAACTTTTGGACAAAACTTGACAGAAATAAAAAACAACTATTGCAGGATTAATGAGACTTATACTAATGCATTTTGACTTCAAATACAACTCAAAAACACTTCTTAAAAACTGTTAACAAAATCTTAATCAATTAAGCTTTATGAATCCTTTTTTTAACATTACATATTTACACATTCAATAGACAAATCCTAAAAACAGACTTTCAAACCTTAAAACCTTTTAAAAACGTTAAAACTCTTATGAAAAGCTGTTAAGTTGTCTAGGTGTCCCCAATGGTTCCAAAACCCTTTTTAACCCATTTTGCAGTTTAAACCAAACACCCCTTTAAAACTGTTTTTACTACTTTTAACTAGATAATCTAGATTTTTAATGAACAAACCCTTAACACCAGATAATAAATAGCTTATATCAAACTCAATGAGCTAGTTTTAACAATAGTTAACCACTAATGAGGAGACAGTTATATACAACTAATAAGCTATTTAGACAGATTTTAAAGATAACTTGCACAATGAAATTTTTAATTCAACTAAGCATTCATAAGCATAGACATCATAACAAGCACTAAATAAGCAAATAGAACAGGCAATAAGAACAATAGCAGTAAATCAGTAATAAGCTTAAAAAGTGATAAATAAAAAATTACCCAAACACCCGTGCTCAATACAGGGTAAAATAATTAATATACAAGCTCTAGCTTATCATAAGACAGCTAGTGAGGTCTATAAGCTCTTCCATAGCTAGCTTTTTAATCCAAAGAAGCTGAGGTGTTTTAAGAGGTGGAGATCTTTTTAGTATTTTTTTTTTAGATTTTTATGATTAAAACAGGAAATAAAAGAGATTAAAACAGTAAACTAAGGCTTGATTCAAGAAACAAAAAGCTTAGTGAAGCTTTTAGGTAAGATCTACAAGCTGTTTCATAGCTTTTCAAAGCTTAACAAGTTATAATAAATGATCAAACACAGAAACTTAAAACACAAACCTCAAATTTTTCATTAAAAACTTAAACTTTTACAAGGAATTGAAATACAAAATACTTTTAAAACTTAAATAAAAACTACATTTAAAAAAAGACTAAAAAAACTCACTCACTACAAGGGTTAAGCCCTCTATTTATAGGATAAGATAGATGCTTCGAGGTCTTTAGCTGATTTTCTTGTGTAAGAGGAAAAGCAGCATCAATCTTGGCCCTTCAAATCATATTTGTGCTTCTTTTGATCAATCATGGCCCTTTATTATTGCCACGCAATCATTCCCCAATGATTGCTTTTGGATTGCCAACGTGTCAGAGCAAAACGTCACTCATTGCATCATTATTGGCTTCTAGAAGGTGGGTTGGTGTGGGTGGACAAGGGTGAGAAGAAAGGGGATGATGTTGGTATGAAGTTGGCAGGTAGTAGAGACATGGTAATTGAAAGGGATGTACAGTGTTCCCGCAATTTTTGAAGTTTGGGAAATGGGCAAAACAAGCCCCTGAAAGTGTATAACTATATTGCAGGTTTAGTCCTTGTTAGGTGCAACTTTGGTCCTTGAAGTTTGGGTTGGGTTTGCACCATTAGTCCTTAAAGGACTAACGGGGGTGTTATAAAAGGGGTAACAAGATAACAGGCTTTTAAAAGGGTATTGGGTTTGGGCTTTTTGATTTGGGTCGGGTGTTATAAGAAAGGCTTAGGTTTTTTGGTAAGGTTTAAGGTTTATAAGTGTATAAGTGGGCTGACTCGGGCCTACTAGGTGGGTACGGGTGGGCCCACTTTTGGCAATTTAGGTTTTCGGGTTCGATTCTCGATGCTCTTTCCAAATCCACTTCTCGGGGTTGAATTTGACTTTACTTTTTGACTTTGACTTTTTGACTTTGCTTTGATTTTGACTTCTCTTTACGCTCTTGTGCTCGGTTTTGTCGTTTTGGCTTCGATTTTTGTCCTTTTCTTGGATATCCGTTTCCTTCACAATACAAATGCAAAACATACATATACAATGTATTTTTGGTACGGTTTTAGTCATTTAAGTCCAGTTTTAGTGGTCAAAAGGTATGTGTAATTAAACACATACCAAGGACTAGCAGGTAGTGGTGGAGGTGATATAGGTAATGGTGATGATACTGGTAGTGGTGGAGATGGTAATTGTGGTAGTGGTGATGATAGTAAAGTGAGTGGTGATGATGGCAGAGTAGGTATGGCAAGTAGTCTGTCAACCTCTACCTCAGACGGGAATGGTAGAGGTGTCTGAGCTCGGATAAACATCCTGGCAGCGGTACGATATGTGAGTGGTGGGACGGAGTTAGCCGGAGCTAGGTTCTCCTCCTCCTCCTCCTGATCATCATCATCATCATCTCTGTCACTAGAATAATCAGCTGGATCCTCCTCAGGATCCTCATCATCCTCTTTTAGATCCTCTTCAGGATCGGACTCAGTAATATAACCCGATGAATCAACAGTAGGTGAGACAGTAGCAGGCAGTGGCTGCTCCTCATTTGGAAACATATCATCCTCAGGTGGCATAAACTTTGGGTATGCAGGCTCTGGAACAAAATCTGGTGAAGGTAGGTACTCTGGACTGGGCACGTAATCAGGAGATGGTGGGTGCTCAGGTCCGGGTACTTAGTCAGGAGATGGTGGGTGCATCGGTAGTCCGTCATATCTGTAGACCACAACTCCCGGAGAGCCTACGTCTGATGGCTCCTCGTAGTCATTGGATATCGATGTGTAGGTGACTGTGGAATGCTCTGAATCCAACATGACAAAATCTGAAAATCAAAAGTAGCTTATATAAGTATTAATATAAGACTCTTATTGTAATATACATAATATATATTATAAACACGTATATCAATCATGAATGCATCTAGTCTAACCAACTAATGCAACAACTAGTGTATGTATGTCTCGCGAAAACCCCTTGGTATGATGCAATGTTTGAAAACGGTTATAGTCCAAATAAAAACATTTGACCTGGTTCTCTGTAACCTTGGATTTAGATACTAATTTGTAACACCCCCAAATTAGGTCGCAGCAGAATATGGGTTATGGGAGTGTTACTTCATAGATCAATAGCATAAGATATATATGAGAACGACCATTTAAAAGTTATTTAAAACTGATACATTAGATTTAACAAATTGTTTGTTACAAAAGCCTGAAGCTTCACTTGTTCGTTGTTCGAAATACAAAGATTCTAGTCCATAACAAATGTTTCCCCAAAATGTAATGCAACCAAATCTTTAATGCATATGACTTCCAAAATAACGACCACCAATGTATCCCTTGTCTTGTACCTCATTGATCTCCTGAGAAAACATGCTTTAAAACGTCAACAATAATGTTGGTGAATTCATAGGTTTGTAAAATGTATAATGTAGGACCACAAGATTTCCCAAGTGTATGATAATGCAACAGATGCAAACATCATAAAAATGTAATTATTTTTTCCTAAGCTCATGACACTGAAGCTCGACATGTATGAATTGCAATATAAATTGCCAACATTTACCCTTGATGATGTTCTAACCCGCAACATCCCAAATCTGACATGGTATACGTTCGTTGTCCGGCAAACTGGCACAGTGAGCGCTACTTACCCGAAAGGGAATGTCAATCCCAAATAGATCTATTTATAACATTCGCGCTTACTCAGTAATTGAAAGTTCATGATAATGGGCTCAGTGGGTTATCGTTACTTGGGCAAACATGTAATCATAATGTAAAATGTCCACTTGTGTCCAATTGTAAAACAAAGCATATTTCTCACCCCAAAACTTGTAAATCATTATAAATGTAAAACGTGGGGCTATGAACTCACCTCGAGTGAATGAATCAACAAAGTAAATAACAAAATGAAAATTCGTCAGTACTTTGAATAACTAATACCATATATAATTCTATATATCTACACCACTATCTAATTGTATTTGTGAAATAATATTTAAATTCCATTTGATAAATAATAACCATGTATTTGTACTCGTATAATCAAATAAATAATTCAATCGCCTTCGTAAAATAATATTTATAAAGTTTAAAACATGTATAAATATTATTTAAGTGATTCTAAAATGTTTCGCAAATTTTTTTATTAAAAACGAACCAACACTATTCACGTCAGGAAATAGTGCACAAGTATAAAATAGTGCGTATCTTTCCCGTTTTAAGTCTGTTTTGTACGTTCTTTATGTTCAAGCTTTTGTATTAAGAAGATTTATCAAAATACTAAATTTATAACTTTTTAGTCCTCTGATGAACAGTACTTTTACTGTTCACATATATTTTATAAAACTATTTTTATAAAATTAATCGTCGTAACCTCGTAAAAGTCATATCTTATTCGTTTTAACTCCTATTTTAGTGATTCTTTCGAGCACGTCTTCATAATTAAAATTTATATCTAACTAAGATATTTTCCAAAAAGTTTTTGTAATGAATAGTAACTTGTTTTTTATAAAATTATTTTTATAAAAGTATTTATTATCATAAACTTGCAAATGGCGTATCTTCTTCGTTATAGCTCGGATTTTTGAGTTCTCTATATGCCTACGATCGTCATGACATGTAGTATTTTATAACAATATAAAATAAATATTTTATTTTGGTAATATAAACAGTAGGTTTTATATATTTTTATAAAATTGATTTTATAAGTTTTTAACTTAAATACAATGCTACAAGTCCTCTACAACACTTTATACTACAAGTCTCATGTATTTTAAGTCCTTTAGTCTATCATTTGTCCAAATTAAAACAAGGTGCTTAATTTATTTTATCTATAAACTTAATAAGTAATCTTTTAAACCCTTAATTTATATATACTTTTATAAATTAAACCATACTTGTATAATGTTTATACTTCCATTCCAACATGTTTTTAACATCAATATAGCATATGAAAAAGTATATCAAACCATGATCAAAAGTAAAAAAATCCGTTTTACATGTTAATATGTTTCGTAGATGGTGATTTACTATATAAACATTATATGCACATAAAATCACAAATGTAAAGAGTGTAGGGTTTTTAGATGACCTTAAGATGAAGTAGGATGAAGAGTAACAAGTACTAAACCCTAGTTTAGAATCAAAACCCAAGCTTCCAAGACTAGAAAACCCTAATTTCCAATGAAACCCTAACCTTGAACTTTTCTTGATTAACCCTTTTAAACACTAAACCAAGCTTCCAATACACCTTAGATATGTCTAATAATGAACCTTGAACACTTGGATTACTTGTAAAATAAAAAATATGAAATGTATATGTGTTTGTATTTTGAGCCATGACCTTGAAGCTCTTTGGGAGAGTTTTTGTGTTAAGTTTGCTAGTAAAAAGAAGTAGTGAATGAAGAGTTGGAATAGGGTGCCTTTTATAGCAAGGTTTAACTAGCTAAGGTTACTTTAACTTAACCATGGTTAGGCTTGAATGACCATTGTGTAAGAAACCCATGGGGGGAGTGGGCTCTTACAAGAGTTGGAAGATGTAAGAGTAGTGGTTAGGAGTTTGCTTGTAGAAGTTTATAAAACATGGTATATTACTTAGAAGTCAAAATAAATATCTTCCTTGTATTTTTATCTATATATCCGGCCACATATGTAAATGTATAAGGAAATTGTATAATTTTTTAGTATTGGGTACAATTGTGGGTATTTGGTTGAGTATAGATAGGTATTAGTGGTTCCGTGAATGCCTAAATGTATTTTATCTCGAAACGTAAACACTTTACGTAACCAATAAAACTAAAATGTGCAAAGTTAATAATTATCCTCTAAATAATTATCTAACACTTGCTTGACGTAAACTTTTAATTGTTTGATGCCCGTTTACGTTGAATGACAATTTTTAGTTTACGCGATTTAACTTAACGATTAAAATTAAAAGCAAACGCGTACGAGACTAAAAATAAATAGTGAAATAAATGACGTTGTAAAATGACCTAAAAACACAGGGTGTTATAACTGGGACATTCTCTCAGCAAACTTTAATGACAACAGTGTCTATAGTATATCAGAAGGAGAAGGTGATACTCATCAAAGTATCAGTGTTATGGTTAAAGACACCCTTTTTAAAGAAGCAGCTTTCATGGTAGAAGAGGAGATTAATGAAGGTGACTGTGAGGATGAAAACGAAGACTACCAATATAGTCATCATGCTTTCATGTTCCATATTGGTCCACCAACAAAGATAGCAGACATGGTCCAATCCGCAGGATCATGGAAACCAAGCAAAGAATTACTGGCTAAAAGCAAAGAGTGTGAGCATGAATGTAAAGAAAACACGGTCACCAACTACACATTCTACTGTGGAATACTAACCACAGACATGTCAAGACTTAACTGTCCCAAATGCAAACTCACAACATGTGCCCTTTGTGCAAGAAATTACCTTGGCAAAATAGTTAATGTCAAAGGGAAGCAGCCACATAGCCGGAATAAGAGAAGGACTTTAATAGTAATGAAGTAAGGCTTCTCAAAGAACTTTTAAAAGAAAAGACAGAGCAAGTGCAACAAATGATTAAAGACCAAGCAGTAGAACATTATGAAGGCAAAATTGCTATGCAAAAGAAGGAAGAATTATGAAAGCTTAAAGCACATTTGCAGAAGAAAAAAGAAGAAGAAACAGAAGTCCAGTTCTCCAAAGAAGAAATTCCACCGTTAGGAAACTCTTAAACAGCAAGACCCTTCATCAAAGCAGAAGCTCATCATTTTAGAAACACTGTTGCAGTTCCAAAAGTTCGGAAAATAACCACCCAACTTTTCAATGTAAATGTTGAGTTTGAAATTTCTAGTTACCCCGCATTTGGAACCACTGCAATAATAGATACATGAGAATCAACATGTTGCATAAATAAGAATTTTGTCCCAGAAAAGGCACTTGAACCTTCAACTCAAATCGTTTTCTTTATTGATTTAATTGTTAAGGCAGCAAGCTACTTACAGGCTGAAGCAGGGTTCTTTTCTAATCGAAGGAAAAAAATTCAAAATTCCTCTTGTATAACCACATCGATATAACGATAGCATGATATTGAAATTGATGAAAGGAGCTAACTTACCTAAGGTCTAATGAAAGGAAGGAATTCGTATAGAATGAGACGAGATAACTATATGTATAAAAAGGTTTAACCAAAACAAAACTTCAAATCAGACTAAAATAGCTGAGATTGCTAGTAATACGACTAGAAATTAGTAAATAAAGTCCTTGAAATAAATAGTAAACTATTTTATTTCAACCAATGAGGAAATAAGGCCTTCCTAGAACAATTCAAACCTATCATTGATAGGCTGAAACATCAAGGATACATCGAAGAAGAACCTTTAAAAAAATTGGAAGAAGAATGGCGAACTTTGTAAACTAGACATCATCAATCCATATATTATGATTAAAGACCGACCATTAAAGCATGTAACACCAGTATAGGAAGATTCATTCCGAAAGCGTGTTGATAGTCTCCTTAAAATCGGTGCCATCCGTCCCAGCAAAAGCAGACGCTGAATGATGGCAATGATCGTAAATTCAGGAACAACAATTGATCCTGTAACAGGAAAGGAAATAAAAGGAAAAGAAAGAATGATTTTCAATTACAAGTCCCTAAATGATAACACATACAAGGATCAATACTCCCTGCTAGTCATAAATATGATCATCAAAAGAGTAGGAGGTGCGAAGATATTCTTAAAGTTTGATCTCAAATTAGGATTCCATCCAAGGTCATCCATGGATGAGGATCAATCCACGGACCGAATCGCTGCAGTCTACAGGGAGACCTTTATGAGAGGACTTGTTATGCCATTTGGCTTGAAGAATGCCCCGACTGTATTCTAAAGAAAAATGGATAAATGTTTTAAAGGAACATAATCGTTCATCGCAATATATATTGATGATATACTGGTTTTCTCAATGAATGAAAAGGAGCATGTAAGGCATTTGGAGAGGATGCTAAAAATATATGAAGATAATGGTTTAGTCCTATCTCCAACAAAAATGAAAGAAGAAGTCCCCAATACTAGAATTTCTTAGGTAAGCCATGCATGGAGAAGAATACTATAAAAGCTTGCAACCACACATCATAAAGAAAATTATAAGCTTCAATGAAGAAGAATTAAAGACCAAAAAGGGGTTAAGATCATTCTTAGGAATCCTTAACTATGCTTGTAATCACATCCTAAAACTTGGGATACTCCTTAAACCGTTGTACGAAAAAATGAATGCTCATGGAGACAAGAGACTAAAGCCTTCTGATTATGAATTAGTCAGAAAAATCAAAACACAAGTTCAAAACCTCCCAAACCTTGAAATACCACCTGAGGATGCTTATATCATCTTAGAAACAGATAGATGCATGGAAGGATGGGGATGAATAGTTAAGTAGAAAAACAGCAAGGAAGGTCCAAGAAGCTCGAAAAATATTTATACATATGCAAGAGGCAAATTATCAACAACCCAATCCACAATTGATGCTGAAATTAATGCATGCATCAACAATCTGGAAAAACTAAAAATTTACTATCTTGATAAACCAGAAGTCACTTGAAGGACATATTGCCAAGCCATTATTAGCTTTTATAATAAAGCTAATAGCAATAAATCCTCAAGAGTAAGATGGTTCAAGTTTGCAGATGCAGTTACAGGAATAGGTGTCAAGATTAAAATAGAACATATAGAAGGGAAACATAATTCACTGGTTGATTCTCTCTCAAGACTTGTTAATGTTTGTTTCGCAGAATGCATAGGAGAAATGAAGCAATTAACAGTAGCAGCTCTTTACTTAGTGGAGGAAGTTCTACAATCATCATATGCCTCTCTATAGAATATGAATAACACCTGCATAGAAGTCATGAAGATTTTAAACCACTTCCAAGAATCTTCACATGGACTATCTTTACACATGAAGAACCATGAGTATTATACAGGCATTACTAGCTCAAGGCCAACCGAAACTTAATCAGAATGGATAAATTTGATGCATGGAGAACAGTCTCCCAAGACATTGAGTTATCAGCATCAAAATAAGCCGTCAAAGCCATGTGAAACCTATAAGCAATCATACAATGCAAAGCCCAAATCTACTTTGGAATGTCAACTAAAGACAACCACTGGTCTGACTAAAAGGAAGACATCCAAATTCAAAACAAAGAAGCCAGAAGAATGCTCATCCAATTGGAAGCCCTTGCACAATGATTGGGCTGCAACAACATCTAAGCCCAAAGAAGACCAATACTACTTTCTAAAAGATGACGAATGCAATAACGATTCAATTTTTATAGTGGAATCGGGGTGGGACGATTATTTTCTCAAAGCAATAAAATTGAATCATCTATAAATGCAAGATGCTCGTCAAGCCCGCATGTGATAAAATTTGTCGGCCATCTATGTTTAATTATTGTAAATTATTGTACTTATGAGCCAATGTAACAAAAACCAATAATGGTTTTGGATATTCCTTGGCATATGCCATGGTTTATTCTTTTATGCTAAAGCATATGCTATATGCCAAAAGCATATTCCTCCTTGTTTAGTGGTATGTGTTTAAATACACATACCTTTTAACTAATAAAACGAGCTAAAAAGACCAATAATGACCTAAAACAATTGAAAAATGCAATGTATATGTGTATTTCGTGAATTGTGTCTTGCAGGTTTGGATATATCACAAAAGGACAAAAACAAAGCAAAATAGACAAAACGAAGCACGAGATTGGAAAAAGTATGAAAAATCAAAGCCAAAGGCGTATACATCCTTAATGGGCCAACCCGTACCCTTTTTATTGGATCGGATCAGCCCACTAAGTGTTATACTTATAAAACCTTAAGCGCTTTATTTAAAGTCCAAAATCCATATGCATTAATCAATATCCTGGCCCAAATACCAAATTAAAGCCCAATCCCAATACCCGTCCAAGTTAATTTATAAATGAATTGGTTAAATTACTATTCATTATCCCTTTCCCTCCCTCTCTTTCACCTCAACAACAAACTAGGG
>BQNB010091658.1:0-20696 GCA_026074375.1 Tanacetum coccineum
AATCAGTAATGGCCCAAGCACTTATAGTCCTCCGAACATATCGCCTACCAGCTGGAGGTACACAGTCGGCTAAGTATGTAGTATGAAGAATTAGTAACATGGTCATCATAGATAAATCATGTATACAAGCACATCAAGTTCGCAAGTTGTAAGCATATATGAATATTGTCTAAAAACATAAAGATAATTTAGCACAGTAGTAAAATAGTTTAAAAGAGATTTGAGTATTATTTTCCCCCAAGGAAACTAGTTTGAAAGTGAGGCTACGAAGACTTACCTTAAATAAAGATGAAAGTAGTTGTAATAGATGATCAAGGAATAACGTGCAACGGTGTCCGGCCACGACCTATTAATAAAGTTATATTTTAGAGATATGCTATACGAAAATGAAGTGATGCATATGAATTTGTAAAAGGATTTATACTATCGTTGTAAAAGGTTTTGTATCATTGTTTGTGTGGTGGTTGATAAGTTTGACTCGATGAATTTATGTCAAAGTACGATACATATATACGTATATGTATTATATAAGAAATTACATAGAAAATCCAAGACTAAATAAAAAAGTAAGTAAATAAGAATTAATTGGACAAGGAGTAAACAAGATATAAGTAAGTGAGAAATAAATAAATGAGAAATAAATGTATAAGCATAAACGAATACAAATTACATAAACAAGAATCAAACATGTTTCGGCAATTTACCCAATCCCCAATTTAATTAGATAAGACATTTGCAATATAAATGTTAGTAATGTTTTAAACACACATATTAAATAATAGAAGTTTTATATAAAATTATATTTTTCGTCTTTTAGTCAGATATTAAAGTAATATTTTATTATTTTGTCTTTTTGTCGAGTAAAAAAATTACTTAGTATCATGTATATGAGTATGTAGATTAGTTCCTTTATCAAGTTTAAGTATAAAAATTATTTATTAACTATAAAATAATATTTAATAAAATAATGTGATTTCATCCTTTTTGTCGGGTTTTAAGAAAATAAGTTTTACAAAATATTTTCTAAGTGTAAAATGTGTCATAAGATTTCGACATGACCCGTTCGTTTATAGTTACTTTCTAAAGTCATAGACTTTATCAAACACTTTTTCTCAAAATAATCAGTTTCTGACAAAATGCCAAATCACCACGTTTTCGCTAAGTGTTAACAAAACATATTTCAATTGACTAATTTAACTATCCTAAACCTATATGAGTCCGAATTCAATATTTTATTATTTTGTCTTTTTGTCGAGTTTTTAGAAAATAACTAGTATTATGTTAATAGCTATGTAATTTAGTTTATTTATTTAATTCAAATATAATGTTTAAAATAATGTGATTTCGTCTTTTTTGTCGGGTTTTAAGAAAATGGGTTTTACAAAATATTTTCTAAGTGTAAATGTTTATAAAATTTCAGCATGACCCTTTCGTTTATAGTTACTTTCCAAATTCATAGACTTTATCAAAAACACTTTTTCCACGAAATAATCATTTCCCGACAACATGCCAAATCACTACGTTTAACTTACGTTTTATCAAAACACGTTCCAACGACTAATTTAACTACTTTAAACCAATATTAAACAAATTCGATAAGTCGATCAATAATCCGTTTTAGAAGTCCGAGTTTACTTGTTTTCACACATTGGGCCAAATAGCCCAATGTTAGCCCAAAAACGCTAGTCAAGTTTTTAGCCCATAAGTTTAGCCCAATACGAGTTTACTAGTTAGTCCGATTATATATAACCGAAATATCCAAATTAAGAGAATTATGTACTAATAATTATGATTTATTATTAAAATAAATTTTGTAAAATTATCGGTTACGCGGAAAATTTTATTTAATTTTTTTTTTCGGCGATAAAAGGTCAAACGGTCAAAAGTCAAGTCAAACGCGAAAGGTAAAAGGGTAACATAGTTATTTAAAGTTCCGAAAATTGACGGTTGTCACATAACCAAAATAACCATTTTGATAAGTTACGAAAATAAGCCGAAAAGCTCATAACTTAAACAAGCCGAAAGTTATATGGGCCTTATTAGGCTTTTCGGTCCACTAAGCCCAAATGAATATACCAAAAATACAATAAGCCCAAGAATGAGTCCAATAAGCTCTATAATAAGAGTATCAAAATAAGCTAAAATATAAGCCACAAAAATAAGCCGAGACCAAAAGGAGTCAAAATAAGCTACGACTTATTTCTCCTCATTGGTCCGAGAGTCAACAAGATCAAATAAGCTACGATGAGCTTAAAAAATAAGCTAATAAGCTTAAAACCCCTTTTTAATTTCGTAAATAAGCCACGAAAATAAGTAATAAAAATAGACCGAAAGTTTAATGGACCAAAAATTCATTTATTTGTTTTCCTTTTTGTCCGAAACCATAATAAGCCATAATAAACTATAATAAGCACTCGTGTGCTTATTAATAAGCTGAAATAAGCTATAAGCATTTTTGACACAACATTTTATTTCACCAACACAACCATAATATTACAATGATACTTTACCCAATATTCTTTTTCATTATTTTCGAACCAAACCGCACCTTCTTAGTGTTTTTGTAACTTTTTAACTTTTTATTTTTACAAAATAAATTTACAACTAGTGTTTATGTAATATGAGATTAAAAAAAGTATAAATATTATTAAGAAATAGTTAACTTACAAATTGAGGGTTTTAGGAGGAGATTAAGGCAAACCAAACAACCCAAACGTTGTTATTTACCCAACCAAATCACTAGAACCTAACCCGAGTGTATCTATGCTTCCATGTTCTTGAGCAAGATTGAAAAATAATTGGTTTTGGGGTGTGTTTGTATCCGGTTAAACAAGAAAAAGGAGGGAAGAAAAAGGTTTTTGATGTGTGTATTTTAGGTGTTTTAGTGTGTGTGTGTGTTTAAAATAAGGATATGGACAAGTTTATAAGGACTAAATGGGATCCAAATTTTTTGCTATGTTGCTCCCCATTGGGGCAGGTTATATGGTACAAGGCAAGGGGGATCCTAAGCTTTTATAAATTTGATTTTTTGTGTAGTTTATTGTTTCGTTAAAATTAAACGTAGGCCCGTTTTTTTTGTTTTAAGTAAGGTTCTTATAATTTATGAAATGTTTTATAAAAGCTAAGTTTATAAGAGTATAATAAAGTAATTTAAATAAATTTTAACTATTGTCGTGCCGTTACGCGTTGTTTGACATTTTAAGTTGAATGCGAGATAAATATCCCGGTAAGTGTTTAAATAAAGATGTAAACGTTTAAAAAGAAATAATTCAGTCAGTAAATGATTCATCATCAATTGCATTACTTGTATAATTTTTAGATCATGTGGAATATGTAAGGGGGGGGTGGTAAATATGTTTCCGTTTAAAAACTTTAAATCTTTTGTATCAGATCATCAATCAAGTTAGACGCAATATAAGAAGTGTCAATAATAGATTTACAATAACTAGCACATGTCCTAACAACACAAGCACAACCACAATATTAACTACAAAGTACTACACAACCATAACTAACAGGATATACACAACAATTCACACAATCATGAGCATAATGCAAATGTAAAGGTAAAGCGATAAATGTAAGTAAATAAATAAAGAAAAAGGTAAAAGAAAATGCAAACCGGACACGATGATTTATAGTGGTTCGGTCATGAAGCTCCTCTTCGTCCTACTCTACTCCCCGAGTATCAAATTCAAGAGTTACTTCACTAATCAACAAGTTCCCTTTAAGACGGAGAAAACCTTATAACATTGCTTACATTATTTTCCGACACTAAGCTAGATGTCGAGTCCTTCTTCGGGTACAACCAAACCTGTTATGTTTTGTGGCCTAGCATAATAAACCTTTATTTTAAGGCCTAAACACACAAACCTTGTCGCTTACATTACTTTCTGACACTAAGCTAGATGTCGAGTCCTAATCTTAGCTAGAACCAATCTACCACCCTTTAGAACACTCGTTATGTTTTATGGTCCAACATAACAAACCGTGTGTTTTATGGCCTAAACACATAAACCATCTAACATATACTCTATATGACACAAGATGAAAATATAATGTGAGATCCAAGACATAGTAGTCAAATGGATCATAGTTCCTAATATAAACATCAAGAACTATTTAAACAACTCAATCTACTATATGACATACAAGTGATCAAATGTAATCACTTCTATGTAACCCAATCTACTACATGATATACAAGTAATCAAGGATGATCACTTCCATCTAGAGACACCCTATACTTCACTAAATACCCCTTGGTACTAGTGGAACTAACATAGAATGTAGCCATTATCCATGACTTGTGCTAGAAACATGATCAAAGATGTTGGGATTAAAAGAATTCATGATGATCTTGGAGTTACTGCTGCTAGTGTATAAGTTACTACTGCTTGTTAAGTGTTAATGCTGTTGGTACAAAGTTACAACTGCTGAAAGATTACAACTGCTGGAAGATAAAGATTGCTTAAAGATCAAGATTACTCATGAGATAAGGATTGTTATTTATAGAATAGATATTTGAGAATAATCTAAGTTTTAGTAATATATTGTAAATCGACTAGGACTCCTTGGTGTATAAAAGGAGGTCCTAGGGCATAGAGTTTATTAACACAAGTATCACAATCTATAAATCTTTTGTTTTGATATCGTTATAGCTTCAAGGTTTTGTAACCCTAATACTAGGAGAGTATTCATATTATTTGTAATAATAATATTGGAGCTTTTATTGTTGAATTAAATTGTGTTCTTGTGTTACTATTTCATTGAAGAATTCTTCTTATATTAAAGATTAGATTTTGCATAATCTTTAGTATTATCAAACAAAGGTTTCTACTATAGTTGTGTTAGATTTATCTTGCATAACTAAACCTTACACAAGCTAAGGAATTAAAGATCCATTAAGGTGGGACTAACAAGTGGTATCAGAGCTTGTTGCTCTAAGAAACTTTACTAAGAAGACATGGATCAAGACTCAGTACATATGGTGGCTGCATCAAAAGTGCCTATGCTCAAACAAAGTGAGTATAAGCTTTGGAGGATGAGGATGGAACATTACATCCAGATGATTGATTATTCTCTATGGAAAGTCATAGAAAATGGTAATGCACCTCCAGTAACAAAGGTTGTTGAAGGTGTTGAGACTACAATTGCTCCTTCAACTGTTAAAGAAAAGGCACAAAGGAGGTTAGAGTTGAAGGCAAGAAGCACTTTATTGATGGGCATCCCTAATGAACATCAATTGAAGTTTAACTCCATCAAAGATGCCAAGTCATTGCTTCAGGCTATTGAGAAGAGGTTTGGAGAGAATGCTGCTACTAAAAAGACTTAGAGGAATCTTCTAAAGCAGTAGTATGCAAATTTTACTGCATCTAGCTCAAAGGTTTTAGATCAAACATTTGATAGGCTTCAAAAGCTTATCAGTCAGTTGGAGATTCATGGTGAAAGTATCTTACAAGAAGATGTGAATCAGAAGTTCTTAAGAAGTCTGTCACCAGAATGGAACACACATACCATTGTGTGGAGGAACAAGCCTGAGATAGATACATTAAGCTTGGATGATCTTTACAACAACCTGAATATCTATGAACCAGAGGTCAAAGGGACATCAAGCTCAAGCACAAACACATAAAATGTAGCCTTTGTGTCCTCAAACAGCACCAACAGTACAAATGGAGCAGTTAATACTGCTCATGGTGCTACAACTGCTAGCACTCAAGCTACTGTTGTTAACTCAACAACAATTGTTAACTTGAGTGATGATGTTATCTATGCTTTCTTTAGAAGTTAACCAAATAGTCCATAACTTGACAATGAGGACTTGCAACAAATTAATCCTAATGATTTAGAAGAGATAGACTTAAGGTGGCAGATGGCTATGCTAACAATGAGGGCAATGAGATTCTTGAAGAACACTGGAAGAAAGCTTACTATTAATGGTAATGAGACCATTGGGTTTGATAAGTCCAAGGTGGAGTGTTACAACTGCCACAAAAGGGGACACTTTGCAAGGGAGTGCAAGGCTCTAAGGAACCAAGAAAATAGGAATAGGGAGAACACAAGAAGGGTTGTGCCAGTAGAGACAACTACTTCTAATGCTTTGGTGTCTTGTGATGGTTCTAGTTATGATTGGAGTGATCAAGCAGAAGAAGGTCCAACTAACTTTGCACTCATGGCTTACTCTTCTACAAGTTCTAACTCTGAGGTATCTACTGATTCAAACTGTTCATCATCTTGTTTGGAAAATGTTAAAATTCTTAAAGAACAAAATGAACAACTGTTAAAAGACTTAAGGACATCTAAGTTAAATGCTATTGCTTATAAAACAGGTTTAGAGTCTGTAGAAGCAAGACTTCTAGTTTATAAGAAAAATGAGTCTGTTTATGAGGAAGATATCAAGGTCTTAAAACATGAGATTCATTTAAGAGAAGTAGCCATTACAGAGCTTAGAAGGAAGTTGGAACTGGCTCAAAAACAAAAAGATGAAATTCAGCTAACAGTAGAAAATTTTGAGAATTCATCTAAAAACTTAAGCAAACTAATAGACTGTCAGATAGTTGATAAGTGCAAAACAGGTTTAGGGTATAATGTTGTTCCACCTCCATATACATGAAACTTTATGCCTCCAAAAACCTGATCTGTCATTCTCTGGTTTAGAAGAGTTTACAAGTGAGCCTATAGTTATTAAGCATGTAGTTGAGAACAGTGAAGCTAAGGCTAGTGAAGCAAAGCCTAAAGTAGTTAGGAAGAATAATGGTGCTCCAATTATTGAGGATTAGGTGTCGGATAACGAGGAAGATGATGTGTCTCAGGCTAACATTGAAAAGAAAACATCTAAGCCTAGTTTTGCTAAGATAGAGTTTGTTAAACATAAACATTAAGAAAAGACTGCTAGGAAAACTGTCAATCATGTTGAGCAAAATAATACTCCTAGAGGCAATCAAAGAAACTAGAATAATATGATGTCTTAAAGATTAGGAAGTAATTTTGAGATGTTTAATAAAGCTTGTTATGTATGTGGAAGTTTTGATCACTTGTAGGTAGATTGTAAAAAAGGTGAATCAAAAATAGTTTCAAAATACAAAACCTATTTGGAACAATGCTAAAAGGGTGAATCATCAGAATTTTGCCAAAAAGACTCACCCCTGCCCTAAAAAGAACATGGTTCCAAGAGCAGTACTAATGAATTCTGTCTTAGTATCAATTAATACTGCTAGACAAGTTAATACTGCTCACTCAAAAATAACAATGAATAGTGCTAGACCAATGACAAATCTTTCCAAATTAGTACATTCAACTGTTAAGTGGCCCATTTACAAGAATAAAGCATTTAAAAACAGTAATTTTAATCAGAATGTTAATACTGTTAAGAATAAAAATGTTAATACTGTTAGGCCAAAAGCAGTAGTTAATGCTGCCAAGCCAAAAGCAGTAGTTAACGCTGTTAAGGGAAATAATGTTAATGCTGTTAAGGCCTTAGCTTGTTAGGTTTGGAAACCAAAGACTAAAGTTTTAGACCATGTTTTTAAACACAACAGTGCATCAATCACCCTGAAAAAGTATGATTGTGTTTATGCACAAGGCAGATCCAAGTCAGTGATGGCTTGGGTCCCCAAAAAAAGCTGATTTTCTTATCTAATGTGCAGGGCAATCCACAAATGGATTTACAGGATCAAGGAGTGATTGATAGTGGATGCTCAAGGCACATGACATGGAACATGTCCTATCTTATAGACTATGAAGAGATAGATGGAGGATATGTTGCCTTTGGAGGTAACCCAAAAGGAGGGAAAATCACAGGCATAGGTATAATCAAAACTGGTAATTTAAATTTTGAGAATGTGTATTTTGTAAATGACTTAAAGTGTAACCTCTTTAGTGTCTCACAAATGTGTGACAAAAATAATAGTGTTCTCTTTAATGACACTGAATGTATTGTTTTATCTCTAAACTTTAAGTTAACTGATGAAAGTCATGTTTTACTTAAAGTTCCAAGAAAGAACAATATGTATAGTGTTGATTTAAAAAATATTATTCCTAAAGGAGGTCTAACTTGTCTCTTTGCAAAAGCCAAATCCGATGAATCTAAACTTTGGCATAGGAGGCTTGGACACATAAATTTCAAAACTATGAATAAGCTGGTTAAGGGAAATCTTTTAAGAGGTTTACCTTCAAATTTTTTTGAAAACAATCAAACCTGTGTTGCTTGTCAAAAAGGAAAGCAACATAGAGCTTCTTGTATGTCCAAAACAGTAAGTTTAATCAGCCAACCTTTAAATATGTTGCACATAGATTTGTTTGGTCTATCATTTGTAAAAAGCTTAATGAAAAAGATATATTGCCTAGTTGTCACAGATTATTATAGTAGATTTAGTTGGGTTTTCTTTCTAGCTACTAAGATGAGACTAGTGGCATACTTAAGTCCTTTATAACTAGAATAGAAAATCTAATAGATCAAAAGGTTAAGGTAATTAGGTGTGATAATGAAACTGAGTTCAAGAATAAGGAGATGAATCAATTTTGTGAGAGAAAAGGTATTAAGAGAGAATTTGGTGTAGCTAGAACTCCTCAACAAAATGGAGTAGCTGAGAGGAAAAATAGAACACTAATTGAGGCTGCTAGGACAATGCTAGATGATTTTAAGCTACCTACTACTTTTTGGGCTAAAGCTATTAATACTGCTTGCTATGTGCAAAATAGGGTATTAGTAACTAAGCCTCATAACAAGACCCCTTATGAACTTTTTCTTGGTAGAAAACCAGATCTAGGCTTTATGAGACCATTTGGGTGTCCTACTACAATTCTTAATACCATAGATCACATAGGCAAGTTTGATGGTAAGGCCGATGAAGGATTCTTTGTTGGGTACTAAATCAATAGTAAAGCATTTAGAGTATTCAACAGTAGGACTAAGATAGTTGAAGAGAACATGCATGTTTAGTTTAGTAAGAATACACCTAATATTGCAGGAAGTGGACCAAATTGGCTTTTTGATATTGATGCACTAACAAAGTCAATGAATTATAAGCCAATTGTTACAGGAAATCGGTCTAATGGTAATGCAGGTACAAAAGCATGTGATGATGTAGGTAAAGCTAGAATGGAGACAGTACCTGGCAAAGATTACATTCTGCTACCATTGTGGACTCCTGATCCACCATTCTCTCAAAGTTCAAAGAATTCCCCTGATGCTGAATTCAAACCTTCAGGAGATGATGAAAAGAAGGTTAATTAAGATTCAAGAAATAGTGAAGGTATTGATCAAGAGAAGGATGATAATGTTAACAACACTAACAATGTTAATGCTGCTAGCATAAATGAAGTTAATGCTGTTGGTGGAAAAACAAGCATTGAACTTCCAGATGATCCAAATATGCCTGCTTTGGAAGATTATAGCATATTTGACCTATCAAGTAATGATCAAGATAATAGTGTAGAGGCTGACATGAATAATTTGGATACAACAATCCAAGTCAGTCCTATTCCAACTATAAGAATTCATAAAGATCATCCTCTTGATCAAGTGATTGGAGATTTGCAATCAGCTCCACAAACAAGAAGGATGTCAAAGAATTTGGAGGCACATGGGTTTGTTAGTACTATTCAACAAAGAACAAACCATAAAGACTTTCAAAATTGCTTGTTTGCTTGCTTTTTATCACAAGAAGAACCCAAAAAGGTAATTCATACATTGAAGGATCCAAGCTGGATAGAGGCTATGCATGAAGAGCTTCTACAATTCAAATTACAAGAAGTTTGGACCTTGGTGGATTTACCAAATGGCAAAAGGTCCATAGGTACTAAATGGGTCTTCAAGAATAAAAAGGATGAAAGAGGAATCGTGATTAAAAATAAAGCAAGATTGGTTGCTCAAGGGTTCACACAAGAAAAAGAGATTGACTATGATGAGGTCTTTGCCCCTGTTGCCAGAATTGAAGCAATTAGGCTATTCTTAGCCTATGCATCATTTAAAGACTTTATGGTATACCAGATGGATGTCAAGAGTGCTTTTTTATGGTAAGATTGAAGAGGAAGTCTATGTTTGTCAACCACCAAGATTTGAAGATCCAGTCTTCCCTGACAGAGTATACAAAGTAGAAAAGGCACTTTATAGACTGCATCAAGCTCCCAGAGCTTGGTATGAAACATTTTCAACTTATTTGTTGGACAATGGGTTTCAAAGAGGAAAGATAGACAAGACTTTGTTTATCAGAAGGTACAAAGGTGATATTTTGTTAGTTCAAGTGTATGTAGATGATATCATTTTTGGCTCTACAAAATTATGCACTAAGTTTGAGAAGATGATGCATAAGAAGTTTCAGATGAGTTCTATAGGTAAACTCACATTCTTCTTAGGACTGCAAGTAAAGCAGAAGGAGGATGGGATTTTTATCAATCAAGACAAGTAAGTGACTGAGATTTTGAAGAAATTTGGTTTTACTAATGTCAAGACAGCAAGTACACCTATGGAAACTGTTGTGTAAGTTTTATACACGTAAAATATATATAAAATATAACCTTAAGAGTAATTAAGAAAATTACCAAGTTACCCTTGATAAAATTCACTCTCAAAAATATATATAATATAATATATATTACGTATATTAAACCGGGTAAATATGATCACCCAGGTCGTTATCCCCAATGACTAGTGAAATTGAAACCTCGTTTAAGTCCGGATTCTGATTTGAATTAAGCAAAGATATTTGATTTGGAAAACTATGACTACTAAAAAAAATAAACAATTAATCAAATACGGAAAACAAATAAAACGCGGCTATTAAGCAAATAAACTAATTTTAAACCCTAAAAATGCAAACCAAATTCCTAGACCTAAGATAGTTCATGTATTGGATGTCATGACTTAGTGCAATAAATAATGTTCCCCATATGATTTCCCTGCAATACCATATTTCCACTATAACTTGTATTTTAACTATTACATTTTAAACCTATGAATTTCACTCAACCTTTGTGTTGACCCTTTTTATGCCTATTTATCTCAGGTAATTAAGCAACTTATAGCATGGAGTGGCATGGACATGAAGATGGCTAAAACTTGTTATCATTCACATTTTATGTTTCTAGATTTTAGGACCTGCCTTTGTAAAACTCTGATTTGAAATGAATGATAACATATCTTTTGAATAAACGTCTCTTTTGGGTCGTTTTCTATGATTATGATTGTTGTATCCATGAAGTAATACCCCAGATTAGCTTCCGCTGCTATATTGTAAAAATGGGGGTGTTACAGATTGGTATCAGCACCATGGTTATAGAGAACAAGGTCAAAACCTTAACTATAACCACATTTCTTTTCTAGCCATTAAAGTCCTCTGTGCCATTACATTTCAGAACAAGTATGTAAATATACTATCTATTATACTATACATAAATAACTTAGTTATTACAATAGGTTTTGTTAATAGAACGAGTCTTCTCCAACCACTTTACTTCCAAAATTGAGATGCCTTTTTCCTCAATGAATATTCTTAACTAACTTCGGTTCATCAGATTTTATTTCCCAGTTTCATTGGGAAGCAATTCTTTTAACTCTTCGAAAAACTCTAACGATAATATGATTCCACCGGTATTCTCATCTTTCTACAATAATACTTATTTGAAGGACGTACAAGCAATTTATGCTAAGGAATTACCTATTTCATCACCAGATCCTATTACTCCACCAGCTATTTTGACTCTATCTCTGATATTACCACCATCACTACTATTTAATCCTCGATATTTTTTTATTCTAAAGAACTATTACCACCTAAAAGCGAATCCATTCCCCATCTTCTTCCCTCAACAAACGTTATCTAATTTATCCCGGAAATCAAACTGTGATTGTATCATCATCTTCTCAGATTTATACTCCTACCCCAACTCAGAAATTGCAATAGGAAAATGTCCCAATTAAGATGTATCTGAAACATCATGAGGACAAATAAGAAGATATTTTGAATTACTTAATGAACTCAACTCAACCACATCGAGAAAATAGAGGAAGGACGTATTGATAGAATGATCATACGAAGGAATAGTGACGAACTAAAGACCAAACTTAAGAAAATCCGTACTCAGATTATCAAACTTCAAAAGAAGCAGTTAGGGCAAAAGGATAAGATTGCCTTTGCTTACTACAGAATTTCCGATCTTGAACAAATCATTAAGAAAATCCAAGCTCGTCACCAAACAGATCAGGAAGATCTTTAGGATGCATCTACCGGCTTAGAAACCAAGAAACTCCAGAATAGTTATAGCTTTATCCTAGCCATGGGATGTGTGGTATAAATAAAAACGCTTGTCAAATCTTGACAACGTACAGTAAGAAGTCAAGTTAATTATAAAGGCAATCCCGTTTCGTATCTTATTGTTTCCAACTTATCGGTCTTTCATCATCATTTACACTAATTGCATCATTATCTTCGTCTTCATGAATCATACCATAACCCCTAAGCGCTTAAAATTCAAAAATAAGCATTTCTCTTTAAGCATTTTAAGATAACATCACATTTTCTTTTAAATATTACCTTTCAAACTAGTGAAGTCATTCTTACTACATGTTCTCTTATGTTGATAGAATGCCTCCCAAAAGGACATCAACATCCGAAACACCAGCCATAACTTTGGATGCCATCCGGCAACTGATTGCTGATTTTACTGCAGCCCTGGAAGCACAGACTGCTGCCATGGCAAGTGCTAGTAATCCCAACAGGAACACCAATCTTACTGGAACTCCTACAGTGAAAACGGGAAACTACAAAGAGTTTATCAGCTGTCAACCTTTCTACTTTAATGGTACGGAAGGAGATATAGGCCATAATTCGCTGGTTTGAACGAACCAATCAGTATTCTCCCGAAGCAGATGTGCTAGAGAAAATAAAGGTAACATTTGCTATGGTTCTTTAACTAAAGATGCCCTTGTTCCTGGTGGAATGCATATGCCCAGCTATGGGAATAGAGCAAGCTAATCAAATCACCTGGACTGAGTTAAAAAGGCTTCTGACAAACAAGTATTGTCCTCGAACTGAGATCAAGAAAATGGAAGATGAATTTTATGGTCTGACTGTAAATGGAAGTGATCTCAAGACTTATATTAGAAGATTCCAGGAATTAGCCGTTTTATGCCCGAATATGGTACCAAACACCGAGAAACTTATGGAAGCTTTCATCGGGGGACTGCCGCAAAGCATTGAAGGAAACGTTACTGCTTCAAAACCTCAGACTCTGGAAGAAGCCACCAACATAGCTCACAGGCTAATGGACCAAATAATAAAGCGTAATCTGTGGCAAGAAACCAATGAATCACAAATGAAGTTTTAGTGATAGAAGTAACACAACCAACAACAACAACTATCCCAATAACAACAACTATTCCAATAATCGTGACAAAGACAACTACCCCAATGATCGCAACAATAATAACCACTCCAACAATCACATTAACAAAAATAACTACCCAGATAACCGTAACAATAACAACCGCAACAATGATCACCATCCGCAGCAAAATGGAAGACAGGAAATCTTCAAGGCTAATGGAAACCGTGGATATAATGGACCTCATCCCCTTTGTAGGAAATGTACTCTACATCACACAGATTCGCGCAACCGTCGGTGTCAGAATTGCCACAAAGTAGGCCATCAGACTAGAAACTGTAGGAACTAAGAACTTTTGTTTCCAAACATCACTCTATCTCTCAACTAAATCTCGAGACATGTAACATAAGTATCAACTCTTTTAGAGTTTCATATGTAAAGTTATCCATGAATTAATAAAGTGATAATTCCGTTACATCTTGTTATCTGGTGGTATCAAAACTCGTCAATTCTATCATGTTCAACTCTGAATACTCCCCTCATACCTTTGAAACATAAATTATCATCCTCGATTATATGGGCGTCAGTACAATCAACATCTCAATATTATCTAACAATTCATGATCATATCATTTTTTCTACACATTTATCCATTTCATGTTTTTATGCTTAGGTAAGACGATTTATGATCATCTTATTGAAATGAATTAGGTCACTTCTTCATTTAAATAAGGAAATTATAAATCTCCGAACTATGAATTTATAAATTCTCAGTTACAAGGAGTTGAACGCTTCTCTTTGTAAGTGACAAATTATAAATAAGTAGGCTTAAGTATATAACATACGTAACAAACAAGTTTCTTTCAATTCGTTTGTACAAACAATTCCTTAATCATTATCATTATTACCTTCATTATCATTATTACCTTCATTACCTTCATCGTCTGTTCATTTCAAAATCTGTATCTCACGTGATTAGCAACTCTCTTACAATCATTCCTTGACATCACTCATGATCTCCGTATTCTAAAATTCTCTGTTATATTCTGCAACATAATAACAAGGAAACACACAAGAATCTATACAATGCCAAATGATTTCAATACCACTAGGTAATGTAATATTTGACCAAGAACTAGTGATAGCATTCTTATTCGATGTTGACTTTTAAAGGTTAATGAATAACGATTCTTTACGATCATAGTAGCGCAGCAGAAGCATGGTAGGCCCATGACCCACAGGTTCCGTAAATCAAAGTATTTCACCCAGGTTCTATCAGGATCTGAAGAAATTCTATTGGCTGTCATCAAGAGGTGTGATCTTGAAAATAAGTAGACGTGTGAAAGGAGGTAATTATAATTATGGTGCGCAACATAATTATAAATGCATCACACACGTGGACTTGTGACCTTGATTAGCCTAACATAAAGATCAAATTCATGCTTAGTACCTACATCTATATCACTATAACTTTCAATTAAATCTCGGGTGGAGACTATAACAACCCAAGAATTTTCATCAACCTATTTTACTATGATCACAATTATACGGGGAAATTTTTCGCTTTATTACATTACTTGCATTGTCAATATCTTAGTATGTCATGTAACTTACATAACTAAAGTAGACGAGCTCACGCAACCTATCTATGGCAATCCTGTCTTCATATATGTCAAGAAAATATCATAAAATGTCAAGTCAATATCTTAATATCCTTATTACAAAGTACATTATTCCTATAATGTACCATTCGCAATGTTATATCAAAACGGGCTTTAAACCGTTACCGTATGCCTCTAAACCCTAAATTCATGAAAGATTAACATCTAAAAGTGAATGCCAAACTACTACAGCATATTACAAGAATATAAAATCTCTTTGAAATATAAACTCCCTCCAAGTCAAAGTAACAAATCCATAAAAGCACAATTGTACAATTTATTAAGCATGACTATAAAAAGCGTTTTCACCTCTGTTTTCATTCAGTTTCTTCACCACCACACCTTGTGACAAGCTACTACACTCAATGTACAATGTGTAAACCTAAGCTTTCATACACATTTTTACACTCAAAACCCTAATTCAAAAGTCAGAAACCCTAACCCGAGCAAAATACTAAACCATGACCCGTTTCTTCGTTTTTATCCATTGTAAACCTAAACCAATACTCAAATAAGTTGTAATAACTTAATTTACAACATTCTCAATCATATACAATCATCATTTCATCATTTTACTTCAACTATATGCAAATTGAATCCAAGAAACCCTAATTATGCCCTAATTGGAACTTTGGACCCGTTTACTCATTTTCGCCCATTTTAAACCCGAACCCACCTATCAATTCTTGTTATTAATCCTTAATAAAATCATTACAAACATTAATGATCAAATTTACATGAATTACAAGCTTGAAAACCTTAAATAAGCCCTAATGAACCTGAAACCTAGTTTCTTTCATTTTGACCCATTTAACTAATCTTTTTGCAAACAAGAACCACAATGAACTAAGCACCTTCTCTCAAAGCTGCTTACAACACCTCCTTTGAATCTTGAGACCACTAAATAGCCACGTCTCCTCCTTGTGGCCATTTTTTCTAGCCGAACACCCAAACACACCCTAAAAACCTTCACCTTGCTTACCTAGCGCTCCATAGCCCCTAATACTCCATCATCTAGCTTCTCCCTCATCACCCCCCCCCCCAACCCCCCCCCCCCCCCCCCCCCCCCCCGGCACCCCCCCCCCCCCCCCCCCCCCCCCCCCCCCCCCCCCCCCCCCCCCCCCCCCCCCCCCCCCCCCGCCCTAAGCCCTTACACACGTCCCATATCAGATCATAAGCATACCTTGGCCTTTAAGGGTCATTTGACTATAAATAGGACCATAAACTCTTCATTTCTACTCATCCCCCACTTCCTCCTCTATAACCCATCATAGCAGCAATCCTTTGCTCAATATGAATTCTAATAGATCCTAAGAAGTCCCAAGAATAGAAGTGAAGCAAAAGAAACCAAGAAAAGAAGCCCGGAGTCGTTATCTAAGGCGTACGAAGCTAAAAGCCCATTCAACCCTTTCTAAGCTATACGCTCAAACCCAGGTCTAAATTTCTACTTTCGCTCCTACACTTTTATAAATGTTCATATGACCTAAATAACTCTTGTTAAAAGTTTCTAACTGCAATCCATGCTCATAATCCGTTTGATCCAAAACCGTACACCCGAAACCCCTAAATTTTATGTTTTGCTGAAAACTAAATTTTTATAATGGTTAAATATAGTTATAAGTCTATCCTACGCATGCTTATCTAATGTTAAAATAACCCACTTTATTGATTAATAAGAAATTGATCCTTAAAACCCCATATTTTTACGTTTTTGAAACCCTAATTTGACCTGTTTTGCTTCCTAGCTTAACGAATCGTTATTCTAAACTTTCGTTGCGTTAAATCTTCATATTTTAGTTTATTATAACTTATAAATGTCTATTGAAATGTTAAAATAAGCTTGCATGGCAATTTGGACATGTTTTGTAAATATTATCCATGCAAGGGGTATATATCGTAACTTTCTGAAACTTATAACTAAAGGGGCTAAAAATGTCATTTTATCAAAGTTATAACTATAAGGGTCTATTATGTCACTTTACAAAGTACAAGGTTTACTTGGTATATCTTTTAAAGTTGAAGGACCAAACTCGTGTAAAGTGCATAACCCTAAGGGAAATTTGCCACTTTTCAAACTCAATGGACTTAAATGTAACATTTTTGAGAAACGTATAAAATCATGATAAAACCTTATAAGAAAACAGTAACTTTAATTAACGCTCTCGTGCTTAACATTTTCCAAATAATGATTAAATGCATAAAACCGATTATATCAATCACAATACTAGGGAGTTTTATAATAAGGAGTTTCATCTTTGGTATTACGTCTGACTGAGTTGTTGGGTTTAAGATTTAAAGTGCCCTAGCTCCTCAAACGTTTACTGGATGAATTAGAATATGATGGCCTAACAGTGAAAACAATAATTCCAAACTCTTCAATCAACTCATACCTCTTCAAACTAAAGTCAAGAGTACAATCTTCCTAAGACTCAACATATTTAACTCACGTTGCGTGACAGTGGCTGTTTTACTATCCATTTGCTATATCAACCTTCCACAGTTAAGATTGTGAAAAGGTCGTGAGCTTACATTTCAGAATATATTATTACATCTGCCTATCAATTGAGTTCATAGCCTCGCTTTTTAATCTCTTTAATGTTTTATAAACCCGCGAGGGGGATATATGCTTGTTACAAACTCTTTTACATACTCGTATAATCTTTTTTTTTTATAACAATGATGATTTACTTTTCAAAGGCTTAATAAATTCTTAACCCCCATATTCAATCTTTTGAGACTTAATAAACCTGTGATACATGATATAAACCCATGAATGCAAGTGTTTTCTAAATTATGCTATCCAGATAAATATTTGCCTAAGTAGCTATCCAGTGCCATTATTTACAAATCAAGAATCATTAACTACTTGCATGCGAGTGAACCGAATATTGTGAAAATATCTATTTGGGTGATGGCTCCCCGTTGTATTACCATGCTTGGGGTAGCCCAACGCACTATAAATTGTCCTAATAGGTAACCTTGCAAGATATCTTTTCCATCGGGGACATCTGTCCCTAACCAATATCACTAACGGTGAATTTCCCTGTTAATGTATTGATGTCATGAGCTTAGATGCAATAAATAAGATGATCCCCATGATGATATGTCCTGCAATACCAGTATTTCACTATAACTTCTATTAACTATTAACATTTCAAACCTATGAATATCACTCAACCTTTGTGTTGCCCTTTTTATGCCCTAGGTTATCTCAGGTAATTGAGCAACTTATAGCACGGAGTGGCATTTGAACATGAAGATGGCTAAAACTTGTTATCATTCACATTTTATGTTTCTAGATTTTAGGACCTGCCTTTGTAAAACTCTGATTTGAAATGAATGATAACATATCTTTTGAATAAATGTCTCTTTTGGTGTTTCTATGATTATGATTGTTGTATCCATGAAGTAAACCCATATTAGCTTCCCGATGCTATATTGTAAAAATGGAGGTTTATACATATTGGTATCAGCGCCATGGTTATAGAGAACAAGGTCAAAACCATAATATAACCCATTCATATCTAGCCATTAAAGTCCCTCTGTGCCATTACATATCAGAAAAGTATGTAAATATACAAATCTTAATATACTATTACATAAATACATTATGGTTATTACAACTATGATTTTTAATAGAACCTTGTCTCTCCCAACCACTCTACTTTCAATATTGAGGATGCTTTTTCCTCAATGAATATTCTTAACTATACTTCGGTTTCATCAGATTATTTCCCAGTTTCATTGGGAAGCAATTCTTTCTAACTCTTCGGAAAACTCTAACGATAATATGATTCCACCGGTATTCTCATCTTTCTACAATAATACTTATTTGAAGGACGTACAAGCAATTTATGCTAAGGAATTACCTATTTCATCACCAGATCCTATTACTCCACCAGCTATTTTGACTCTATCTCCGATATTACCACCATCACTACTATTTAATCCTCGATATTTCTTTATTCCTAAAGAACTATTACCACCTAAGAAGCGAATCCATTCCCCATCTTCTTCCTCAACCGTTATCTAATTTTCGGAATCAAACCTGTGATTTGGTATCACCATCTTCCTCAGTTTATACTGCCTAACCAACCTCATATATTGAAATAGGAAAATGTCCAATTAAGATGGTATCTAAATACTACATGAGGGACAAATCGAAGATATTTTGAATTACTATATGAACTCTATCTTTACCCATTGAGAAATGGAGGAAGGAACAGTATATTGATAGAATGATCATACGAAGGAATAGTGACGAACTAAAGACCAAACTCAAGAAAATCCGTACTCAGATTATCAAACTTCAAAAGAAGCAGTTAGGGCAAAAGGATAAGATTGCCTTTGCTTACTACAGAATTTCCGATCTTGAATAAATCATTAAGAAAATCCAAGCTCGTCACCAAACAGATCAGGAGGATCTTTAGGATGGTCATCTACCAGCTTAGAATCAACAAACCTCTTTAGAAATATTATAGCTTTATCCAGCCATGGGAATGTGTGGATAAATAAAAAAAAACGCTTGTCAAATCTTGACATGTACAGTAAGAAGTCAAGTTAATTATAAAGGCAATCCCGTTTCGTATCTTATTGTTTCCAACTTATCGCTCTTTCATCATCATTTCCACTAATTGCATCATTATGCCTGTTTATCTCAGGTAATTGAGCAACTTATAGCATGGAGTGGCATGGACATGAAGATGCTAAAACTGTTATCATCACATTTTTTATGTTTCTAGATTTTTGAGGACATGCCTTTGTATAACTCTGATTTGAAATGAATGATAACAATCTTTTGAATAAACGCTCTTTTGTTCGTTATCAATGATATGATTGTTTAATGCATTTCATGATCAAAGGATTTTTTATTTAACCTCACACTTTTTATAAAAATGTCACAAACATTTTTATATCTTTTACAAAAAAAAATTTATATTTAAAAGAAATGTTTTATTCAAATAAATATTTTAAATTCAAATTTTCTACCCAAAAACGGCTAGAAATGTTCCATAAAACACCTCCCCCAGAAAAGACAAAAAGGGAGCGTCTGGGCTGGGCGGCCCCCTTAATTAAAAGGGGCGACCCCCTTAATTTTAAGGGGACCGACACCCTAATTAAGGGGACCACCCAAACAAAAATCCAGCTCAGTTGGCCTATAAATACTGGACTATTCCCCACTGATTTTCTCACCTTTTGCACTCATTCTTTTCTGTCTAAAATCAGTTTGTACATCACCTACAATCCTTTGATTATTTAATCTTAAGCATTTGTTTCCAAGTGATTCAAGCTTATTCCTCCAAGTGCAAGAGAAGAACTCTCGTTATCTAAGATACGAAATTATGTAGTTTAGTTACTGCATTCGTGACATGTCTTACATTGACATTGTATAGATCGAGTCCATGTATTCCAAACTTGTGTAATAGTTAGATCATGGTGATCATGGTGTGTATAGTTGTTAGATCATAGTGATCACAGAAATTATAGTTAGATCGTGGTAATCATAGAAAGTATAGTTAGATCGTGGTGATCATAGAAAGAAGAGTTAGATTGTTGTGATTGTGTTAGTGTCTAGGTGTAGTGAAGTGAAGTTGTGCGGTGAAGTGAAGTTGTGTCGTGAAGTGAAATTGTACGGTGAAGTGAAGTTGTGCGGTGAAGTGAAGTTGTGTCGTGAAGTGAAGTTGTGCGATGAAGTGAAGTTGTGTGGTG
>BQNB010091659.1:0-26814 GCA_026074375.1 Tanacetum coccineum
TGCACCGTTCCCTCTTATATGTTTGTATGATGTAGGTATGCTTGCACTATAAGAAGAGACCATGTAACTTATTTGAACCAAACAGCAAAAGGGCAACACCATTAAAATACCTCTTGAGACACCAAATTTATATCGATTTTAGTAACTCTTGTGATAATATAAAGCGTATATTTGTTATATGTCAATTCCGTTGGATGATTGTATCGTAATTTTATAAAGATACAAAGATAATTTGTACATGCAAAAATTACTCTATAAACATAAGATACAAAATTTCCACACAAATTATTTTGTACACCTTTAGTTAAAACAATTTTTAACCACCATTTATATAGTGTCCTGCAGACAATACTGGAGGTAATATACTAATATGCATTTCACAATTGACAATGTTATAGCAAGCAGTTAGTTTATATACTCTGTTGGTAATGATGGGCTATACTGTGTTTTAATTTGTTAAAAGCTATATAAAATTATAGATTGCCACTAGGGTGTTGATCGGTTGGGTTATCAGGTTATTCGTTTAGTTCGGTTAAATTTTTTTTTTGGGTTAACTCGAAAACCGAACTGAACCGAACTTGAATTCAACCGAACCAAAAACCGAATTTGAATTCGGTTCGGTTTATGTGTTGACCCGAATTACACAATTTATTAAAAAAATAATTACATAAATATTAGATATTTATAAAAAAAATTATTTCAAGCATAAAAAAGATTTGTTTATGTTAGGATAAAATTTTAATGATTTTTTTATATATAAAAATATATATAAAATATATATATTTATACAAATTCGGTTTTCGATTCAGACTGCTAAACGCATATCCAACACAAAAACCGAATTGGAAGTTCAGTTCGATTCAGTTTTGGCAAATTTGATTCGGTTATTAGTTCGATTCGATTGTTTTCGGTTCGGTTCGGTTTCGGTTTTTGGTTTATTTGGTTATTTCGGTTTTTCTGCTCACCCCTGCTATGTAGTCATGGGCTCATACAAATTTATTGTGGATTATGGGCTGGATCGTAGTGGGCTTAAGCATTTTTATTGGATTATCATGCTCATCTAAACATACTAATTCATGTTGAAGCAAAGACAAAGTTGTGAGAGTAAACAAAACATGTAGACCTTGATTTTCCTTCAAAACTGGACTTTTTATACATTTATCTTTTCAATCATTAGTTAGCACTAGTTGGTTACCCGCGCATAGCGGCGGTAATAGAAAATTTACTAACTCAACTCTTTACGCAATTTTCTACCCGCTTACAACACTTTAAATGTATGTGTTCGTTGTATGTGTTCGTTTGGGTTTCCCGTAGCTTTCCCGCAACACCATATTAACATCATCATTCTCGCATGTAAAGAGACAACACACTCTCCGAAAGTATATAGTTTTAACGTATCAAGTTTATATTTAATTAAGGTTAAAGTTGTAAAAAATATAAATCAACATAAAATAAACCCACTAAAAATGTAAAAAACAAAAAAATTATAAAATATAACAAAATGTATGTTGAATTAAAGAGCACAAAATTTTAAAAAATATGGTGAAATTAGATCATAATAAAATTAAATTGATAAAAAGATATTTCAATTTGAAAATAAAGATGATTTTTTAATCAAAAGGTGACACATGTCACTTTTTGATGTGATTCCAAAAAATGAGATGGATGGTCAAGATTGCACCTCCTTATCTTAATTTTTAATGGGTCCCACATTATAAATGCTTTATATAGTAGTATAGATACGTTTATATGAACATCAAAGGATCTTCATCCGTATTATAGTAAGTTTTTACTTCGGTAAACCTATGACTAATAAAAAGATATGGCATTTGGTCCAACTTTGTAACAAAACTCACTTCATAATGACTTTTCATATATATAAACCACTTCATTTTTTTATGTCAGCCGTCATGCATTGCATAAATTCATTTCTTTAGGCTCCCATTTGATAGTTACTCTGATGTAAACTGCATGAAATTAGGAAATATGTCACTGGCGAGATATCTTAAGAGCCGAATTCCAATCAATTTAGTGTGATTTTTTTATTAAGCCGGTTTGGCCTAACCTGCCAAAATTAGACCCTCATAAGTCAAAAGATATCTTAAAAGCCGAATTCCAATCATACGTGTGTATCTTGATACGCTTTCGTATATAAAGCTATAAAACTACATACTATTGATCAAACGTCTGTTTCCTTTCGGTTGGAAAACAACAAGATATAGTTTTTCTAATACGATTTAGTGCTCCCCCAAGTGCTATTTCGTGGTAGTACAGCTGACCAAATTATAGACAGTTATATATTTAATGGGTTATAGCTAGATACTAAGTTGCTGGTAATGAAACATCACTAAATCATAATAAAGAAATCTCATTTTGTAACAAAGTCAAAAGTCCTTAAGCATGCCTATGAGACAATGAGAGTGACATATTTCCTGACTATTTGGACATCTAGCATGCGTGCAATGAATAACATGATAGATGGAGGTTTTCCTAGCCATCAAGCCTTCGAAAGGGCATTTATACCTTCAACTATTTCCAATAATAGACCGTGAAAATGGGTTAATTTGAAATTTATATGGAGTTTCTTGTGATGTTCTAATACAACGATGAAAAAGGTTGCTGATCTTGCTGAAATTTCTTCTAGTTCAGGCAAAAACAAAGGCAAAGCAGTATGTCAGCGTAATAAGATCAAGAAACCAGACCAACAACATTCTCACTCGAAATTTGTGTTTCCTTTTTCTCTTGATGACAACCCACAGTCCATGTCTCAATCTCAACCTCAATCATCAAAGAATCAACATATGATATCTTTTAGATCAGAAAATAAGGAAACGGAATGCCACCTACATAACCAACAGCCTATGCCAAAGCTATATAGAGGGGTGAGGCAACGCCAATGGGGAAAATGGGTAGCAGAAATACGTCTCCCTCATAGTAGAAGTAGACGTTGGTTAGGAACATTTGAGAATGCTCATCAAGCCGCTTTAGCATATGATCACGAGGCTTTCAAGTTGAGGGGAAACAAAGCCCGACTCAATTTCCCGGATCTTTTCATTAAAGATGAAAAACAAATCCCAGTCCCATCTTTAGAGCCATGTGTAGAACAAGAGGTTAAGCCTTTGCTCAATGACTCGCACGGATAGCAGTGACCATAAATGTAGGCAAATTGTTCAGCCAAGGACTATGTGTTTGTTTATTAATTTCCTACAGTTATTATTGTGAGTACCTGCGCTAATTTATTTCTAACATTCTGCATTGCAAGTAAATTTCTCATAGAAAGATTACTGAATTTTGGAACAGATATTGGGGAAAATGAAAACTGAAAAAGGTTTGATGCTTACATATTGCCGGATTAGCCCATCCAGTCGGCGATGAATTGCAAGTAAGCTTGCAAAAATGTCTCCAACAGTAAGTCCAAGGAGCTGGAAAAGAATCACAAGCGTGACAACAAAACCAACAAAGAGAAACAGCTTAAGGAGTCGGAACATCAGCTGAAAATCAGCGCTGAACTTCTTTCGACCCATGGATACAATCTGCAAACACATAAAAATATCACTTTGTATAATATGATATCACGAGATGGTAAAAACCAGTAATGCAGGAATTTGGCTTCTGTACAGACCTTCAAGATGACTATAACCGCAAGAATTACAAGCCAAGATAGACCATATATCTGTAATCATTGCAGGAGACAATTTTAGTTGGCTCTCATAATAGACATCTTTATTAAGAAGATGCGGGTCTTCGTAGAGGTGGCAAATTTGACCCATTGACTTTTGAATTGGAGGAATTGGGTTGTGTTTTTTTTTTCGAACAGGCGAAATATATTAATTAATAGCTTAACCGGAACAGTTCAAACAGGTTGAAACTTGAGAGTTGTCCAAATTCTATTTTTTTGAGTGTACAACCTCCTAAATCATTTTATTCTAATATTTTGCAAAATATTCTTATCATAATTGATGCATTAAATAACATTTTTTTTAATGAACAAAAATGTTTGTGGGTGAATCCGACCAGACCTGTTTTGACCTCTACTAAAATCTGACCCCTTGCATCCGAACCCATTTGAACAGTTATACATCTCCCTAACCATGTACTTTTGCCACCTCTACAGATCTCGGCTATACTTACCATGATGCTTTTATCACTTTGGCTCACTCTGAGTTGGTAAACAACTCCGTACTGGTAGAAGAAGAATCTGAGAGAAAGAAATACTTCCCATTCAGACGTCCAAGAGGACAGTGTACTAGAGGTGCTCCTGTTCCTATACCACCAGGACTCCCAGCTCTTGTTAGCTGGAACACCATAACGCCACGGTTTACTGATCCAGTCTGACAATCTTCCAGTCCTCCACTAATCTTTTGCATCTCAAATCCTGGCACAGGATTAAATAGGAAAGGAGCCAAAATTCAAGAAACGACTAGAAACCACATTGAAGCTGTTAGAAAAAAGTAGGCTGTACTGCTCGTGGCTGTCGATCCATATGCTTGATATACTACCAGCAAAACAAACAACTCCATGGCTTTGGTAAAATGGCTCCTCGAGTACATTCTATAATTTTCTGCAAACCTCTCGTGCCTCACGACAAAACCACGCCCAGTGGCTCTGTACTTGGCTCCACCATGCAGAATCGTGCGTCCGAAATAGTGTAGCTTTGTCCCAAGAGAGAATGTAAAGAATACAGCTGCTAACTGGAGCTGCATGATAATCAAATCACCCATTGCTGTTCTGAAACCTCTTTCGAGTCCAATCTCCATAACCATGGGCAAAGCCATTAAAAGACCGAGCTGTACTACAGACTGAGAAGCCATGACTGATTTCAGAGCAGTATCTCCCCTTATTCTGGCTGATTTCATGATTGCTCTCTCTAATCCACTCAAGGAGAGGTAAAGTCTTCCATACAAGTATGCATACACAGTAAGGACCACCAGCTGGATGTTTTAACAAAAATTCTGTCAGCTACGAGAAAAAATGGCATGTAGATAGGCAATTTCGTGTTTAACGGATACTTTAGTTTTTCTTGATAATACGAACAATTTGGTGAACTTGTTACTTCTAAAACGACTATAACTTAGATCTGAATTAAGTGCTGTATCTAACATATAAATTAAACTTGAGTATTACACATAACTTTGAATAAATGGTACTACGTAATTGTTGAATTTTTCTTATAGTTATCTAATTCATGGTCCCATATCTATTCAAGGCTAATAATTAGACTTTGTTCTTCTTGGACATCAAGCTATGTACAACTGAAAGGTCCTAATATGATTGGATTGAAAACTGTAGAGGCACATGATATACCTTATTAAACTAAAGCAATTTCCTTTACTAGCTTAAAGAAACGATTGTTTAGGTTACAAAGTTGCATTTTTTTCACATCCTGGTCTTAGTTTTCTAAATATTGTTGATGGCCATCTAAAATAAAAAATAAAAATTGCGATGACTAGATATAATATTACTTTAAAAATTGGTTGAAATTAGGTTATGTCCGTCCAGAAATAAATGAAGTTTTTGTACTTGGATTACATAGGCAAGCTAGTTATAAAGGATAGTGATTTATCTTAACGATACTTAGAATCTCAAATTTTTACCATTGAGCTGACATAGAAGCCGGTAGTCGTATAGTAACATGATAACATCCTGAAAAAATCAAAGCGGTGGCCTAATCTGTAGATATCACGACTTATAGTCTGCTCCCCATTACCGCATGCCACTTTAGCTTCAAAAAGCGAGATTTGGTTGAGGCCAACATCTCTTCCCTTCCCTACCTGAATATACTCGTGGTGAGTTATATTACCACGTCTCAGAGTAGAGTTGAAGCCTACATTACAATGAGACTCGAATTGTTATCAAATACCATACGACTGAATCTCGGGAAGTTCAATAAAAAAACGTTTCTAAATCAGGAATTTACCTGCAAAGATATCCTCACTTAGGTTTATTCCTTTTGAAGCTTTGCTGATGCCACCTCGTGTAATATGGAAAATTCTATCAAAGACATCAGGATGCCCATAGTGGAACCGAACCCTACAACCAAAATAATGCATAACTAGTTTAAACTACTTTTAGTTGCTACATCAATATTAAATTAGTTACACCGACCAAAGAAGGTGTACTTTCATAAAAGAACATATTAATATAATTGAAGAATAGAAGATGAATGTTCTGTAGTGGCTTGTAAGTACTAGTTAATATAAAAGTGTTATTTCAGGCCCATCAAGCCAATCACTATACTAGATGTTCTCATGATTCTAGGTTTTAATATGTGCTTAGAAGCCAAATTTTGTTTCTTGGTACAGCTTTCCTAATTCTCGATTTTGGCTTAGAGACACCTACAATTACTTCCCAGATGGTTCCAAAATGAGAAATGGTAAATCCTCCTACCATTTGTTCCTACTTATGTGGAACTCACTAGATACTGACAAGTGGCAGAACGGACGGTTTAGATGCGGAGAGTAATGAGTGGAGAAAAAACATATTATATGTTTGTGTGTGTAGGAGGATTGGTAGGAATAAAGAGTAGGAGGATATAGCAAAGCTCTTCCAAAATATGCACCATTGTTGATCATTTATACTTTACACCGAAAATGGCACTCCCTGTTTGAGAGAAAATGAATCAAAATAAGGAATATGTTTACATTTTGCATGATTTAGAATAAGAGACATACTTGAGTGGCCTTGCAAGAACACGTTGACCAATGGTGACGAAGCTTGTTTCCTGATTTGACATGAACCAAGCCAAAGAAGATACACTGCAGCAAACACATGATATCAAATGGAAGTGTATATTCAAGCCAAACCAAATACCAAAATCACAAGTTTAATTCTAGACGAACTTCCTGTAAAGATGTGTTCACGTACACCCAATATTGTTGGGGGTCTCACTCCATGATCCTCATGAAATTCTTCAAGCAGGTTACGCATTTTGAAAGCCTCTTCCAAGTAGTTGTCCTGAAATGCAAACAAACAGAAAAACAATGACAAATTGAAGAACCAATTATAACTAATAGACACCTATAGGGATATACCTGGTTCATGTCAATAGTCTGAAGAGCTTCCCCTCTTGTAAATATTATGGCGTGGTTTTGATTCTCAGGCTTCCCTTCTCCTATTTTTGCTGAGCCAGGTAACTTTATCCTGTAGATTTCCTTCAACAAGAGCAAGAATGCAGTAATCAGTAGATATGAGTATTATATTATAGCAATGAGAAGTGGAACTAATGAATGCTGTTGAGAAATTAATAGGTCAGCTACCTGATCGAGGTTATCTGCGGCTTTAATTAAGACAGAATAGTAGACCTTCTGCGATTTCCCCCCTTCTCTTTCTTCTACTTCATCAATGTATGCCACACGGAGAGCTGGATTGCTATACACAAAAAATAAGTAAAAAATCACGATTTCTATCAGATGTAATATAAATATAAGAAAATATCTCCGTTTTCCAATCAAATACTTACTTAACCATCAAATTTAAAATGTCTGTTGCACGACGAGCACACTACGTTTGGGTTTCCTAATTTTGACATGTTGCTTACATAAGTAAATTTCATATCAGCCTGTGCTTCTAGTTGAGCATACATGGATTTATGGCTTTTCTCTCCTCACTCTGAATGGAATTGTGAGACAAGCTTTATAGCTTCCAAAATTATCTGTGTCGGTTTAAACAAAAACAAGTAAGGGACAAAAAACATTACTTTTTGAAAAGTCAGCTACATAATTTACTTTAGCTCATAATAGATCTATGTCTTTATTACCTTCCAAATATTGAAAAAACATCCGTAGTTAAAAATCCGAATAATAAGTCCAATCAAATGTGAGGGACCTTAGCTCTGACTGACTAAAGGCAGAATTTTTGTAACCAAAAATGTTTCCAGACATGGACAATAGGTCCTTGTATGACTGTAAATGATTAGTTGATAACTTGATATATTTCCACCCAAACTAGAAGTGAAAAGATGAGCAGGTTGGATAATGGGTCAACACAGGTTTGGGTTGATACATGTCTTTTGGTAATGGTCAAAACTGTCCGGGTCAGGTTTACCAATGATGCTATTGTCATTTTATACAGATAATTAATGCCTTAAATATGAACGCATAAAAGAAACTAAAACTGTTTTCTACAAGAATTTAGGGGGTTGTAATTATTATAGTTTTCTTGGCCAACTTTCAGCCACTTTGACCGGTGTCCCTTTTAGCTCAATCTGTTTGACCCATTTGAGAATGTAAGTTCAAATGACTCTTGATTCCAGATGTCCCATTTAAAGCAACGTTTGTTTTAGTAAAAATATAATGAGAATCATGTTTGATGAATCCAGTTATTATTGTATCACATTTGAATAGATACGAGTACCCAAATCTTTATTAAATGAAAGCTAATTTCCGTGGAAGTCTATAAAATAACCTTAAATATTAACTCAAAATGCTTCCAATACTAATTTTAAGAGGGTTATTTTATTGTATCATAATGTTGGGTATGTACCATGCTCAAGAGACAAAAAAAGTATACGAGCACTGAGAAAGTTTTCCTTACGTTTTTCACTAGCAATGTCAAGAAATGCCTGAAGCTTCAGTGCCCTTCTATAGTACATCATCCCTCTAACTGGAAAGCTAACATTCATTAGAAATGCAATCAAGTAGGGGAAACATTTTGATAATAAACTAATATGACACCTGTTCTGTAGAGTGTCTGTCCTCTTAAGGAGACCCAATGACGGAGCTGTAATATGCGTTCATCACTTTCAAAAATTTCCGAGTCTTCTTTGCAATTTACGCGTTCCATGAAGTTCTCCCATTCATCTGACAAAGCAATATTTCCATTCAGAAAACTTGATGAACATTTACTGTTCATGAACAAATGTTCATATGTTTTCTGGATGGAAATATTGCCTTTGTCAGATGAATGGGAGGAGAACTTCATGGATGGCGTATATTGCAAAGAAGTCTCGGAAATTTTTGTAAGTGTATGAACGCTCATATTTCAGCTCAGTCATTGGGGTCTCCCTTTAAGAGGACAGGGACATCTGCAGAACAGGTGTTCTTATTAGTTTATTCATCAAAAGTTTCCCTACTTGATATGCATTTCTAATGATGGTTAGTTTCCGTAGAGGGATGATGTCTATAGATGGGACACCTGAAGCTTCAGGCATTTCTTGACATTTGCTAGTGATTAACGTAAGGAAACTTGCAGTGCTCGTATATTTTTTTGTCTTCTGGAGCATTGGTACATTACCAACATTAATGATACAATAAAAAAACCCCTCTTAAAACTTAGTATTGGAGTTCAAGCAAAATCATATTCAATCTTCAAATTTTATTCTTTACCAAAGCATTTTGATGTTATACTTTTAGGTTATTTTATAGATTCCACGGAATATTGCTTTTCATTTATTAAAGATTTGGGTTATCGGATATATTTCAAAATGTGATACATATAATATAATGGATTCTTCAAAAATGATTCTCATTATAACCCCCTTTCCTACACCCCCCCAAAACAATTATCATAATCAAATAAATTGTACATAAGTGTAAATAATATTAATCATTAATTAAACTATAACATACACAAAATGTATGATCAAACATAAATCATCTACATATAACACTCAAGCCTTAACACAATTTTTCAGTATAGTAAAATAATCACATAATCTTAAAACATTAAAAAATAAACCACAAAAAACAAACTATATATAATATTAAAAAACATTAAAAATAAAACTCAAAACATACTAAAAAATTTAATCACTCAAATACAATAAAAAAATCAACATAAAAAAACATAAAAAAAAATACAAATCAAACACAATAAACAAATTACATCGCCTTACATAATTTTACCACTAAACCGACTAAAGACATCAGAAACATACCAACTGTGTGTTACCTTATACTTCTGTCTTTTCTTTTATAATCTTCCTTGTTAGTGTGAGTGGTAGACACTTAATCAATATTACTCACTAATCCATAAGATATCAGACAAAAAATGTGACCAATTGTCCAATTACATGTGTGTAAACATATTATATGTACTTTATAATACACTGACTTATAGTCGTGTTCTTGTTATCTACAGTTAAACCATACCAAAAACATTCTACAACAGTTAACAATCAAAAAAACTTTAAAGCAAAAACACAATAAATTAAAAACATTTCTCTAAATAAACTAATAACAATTAACATATTTCAAAATAAAACAAATAAAATTATAATCATACATATATTATAACAACATATAATTAATACATTCCCCAACTATATATAAATTTAAAATATTATCCACCTCAATAATACATATATTTATATTACCCATAAAACTAATGTCCACAAAACCAATCAATATAATTTTTACCTAAAAATCTAATAAAACCAATAATCATTACATCATAAATTAATTCATAAACATTATATTCCTAATAATAAACGAAAAAAACACTTTATGTTTCCAAAACATATCATAAAATTAATATTATAACATAACTCATAAGCATTAGTGGTTTACGTGTGTGTGTTCCTGTGCCTTGCTAAACATGGACTTTTATTTTTTGACATAGGGATTTCGTTAAGTATCTGTATTGTGGTATTTGGGTGAATGTTTTTTATATATTTTTTTTTAGTTAAATTACTAGGTTTAGATTATTTTTTCTTCTTAATTTTTTGTATGTTTATCATAGCAATTCAAGGATACGGAGTGCAATTACATTGAGGAAGTTAAAGTTAAGTAAAATGAGTAAGGTGTGTGTGTGTATGTGGACTATCGTAGGTCTTGGTCTACTATTATGTCTTAAATTAATTGACGCTCGTTTAACATCCTTAAATGGTATAATGACCAATATAAAAATATATATATCATCTAAATCATTAGTTTCACTTACAATTTTGCTAATTTCATCTATATTTTATTTCTTACCTTGATTACTTCCAATCTTGCTACTTAGTAAGGTATTTATACAGTGATTTTAATGTTTCACCTTGTGCATTCAGCATCAAATATAGTGAGTGATGGAGCCAGAGTTTCAATTACCACGCCATCTTATTTTACAAGTGAGTATTAATGTCATCTTCATGTGACTAATTTATTGTACTCAGGTAGTATCAACATATTTGATTACATATTATATTATTATTAAAATCATGCACGATCTAATATTATCAACAGTTATATTGCTTTACATCTTGAAATTGCCAAAACACTGTGTATTCCTCATCGTGTAATATAGTTCCATATCTAAATTGTGTCTTAACCTTGCACTATAGTGAATTAAAGTTATTGATAAACAAGTTGAGGATTTATTAACAAACTACAATAACATATTAGTAAACCGTGTATCTCATCTTAAATTCAGTTGAGTGATAGTATACACAAGTTTTATAATATTATTATAAAATTTATAAGAATTTTTATTGGTGAACTTTTGTATGAATAAATGAACTTGTGCATTATTGTAGATAAACACATATTCAAATTATTCTAGGTAATTCTCAATCTTATGTTATCTATCTGCATACATTGTATATCATGTATGTGGCAATGATATATGAACTTAAATATCATGTAAATCAAAGCATGATTCTACACATATTATATATACAACTTTTACTTTTCAATGTGCAAACTTCACTAACTTATTATTTTATAATCTATAATGTTAAATTCATTCAAATAAATGTTAAAACAAATGTCTAAATTTAGCTTACTTTTTAATTCTCAAACTATTTTATGTTGAAATAATCCATGTGTATGGGCCGATCAAATGTATATATTTATTTATTTGAACATAAAAAAATGTATATAAGTAAAAACCCCCATTATGAAATTGATTATTTTGTTATTTGGCTTATCTGCCTATATCCATACCTTTAACATTACATTTCTTAGATTATTGACAAAAACCTAAACCTAACTCCTATATTCTCATCAATCCAACATAATAATCTTGTTTTATAATCTTCCATCTCAATTTATTTCTCCTGACCAATCATAATACATATTACCTGTTTTTACATCCAATATGTACATTATATCTAAACTATTTGTAACCAAATAATAAGGTAATGAAAACTAATAACTTGAATGAGTTTATAATTCACAAATTAATACATTTGTGTAACCACAAAATGTAAGTACTGTATAATTTAAGTTTCGATACTCTATGCAAATAACTGTGATTCATGGAAATCGTATTAGTATCTACAAGTGTGACAAACAAAACTTTTTTTCTATACAATTCCACATAATATTTTAAACTTGTGAAACATGTGATAACATATCAATAGAAAACTTTTTTGGCCTATATTTTTACCAGATATAACACATTCAATTATTAAATAAATAACATTTAATTCCACATACAATCATATATACAATATCTATCAAACACACAAAAAAATTCAAATAATATAATCATAATTAAAGAAAAAAAAAACAACCTAGAATGACTTAGTTTAACTTAAATTATTAATAACTTTGTATTTATATAGCACAATAAAATCTATAATTAAAATCATTCATATGCTTTAATATATATACTAATTATAGTAAGAATGTTGTCTATATCTTCATACCACCTTCATTCTCAACCATATAGATGTCTATAATAAAGTAAACATACAATTTTACACGGTTCAGTGTGTGGGAATTCAGCAAATCTTCAAAAAGTGGAAATAAACACTTATTTAGGTATATATCTATAAAGGTGAATTAAAAAAATCCTTGTAATATGAATACTATATTTTATTTATACTTAAACTTACCATATTAACAGAAGTAATTATTTAAAATAAAAAAATATATACAATTACACATATAAATAATTCATATTCAACACTATACTCTCTCGACTTTGTTAATATAACATCACCAGTGATCTATATTATATCATTTATTAATTAATAGAATATATATTCCTCAACAATCACTGTGACATACTTTTGATTCCAGATAATGTTTGTCCAATACTTTATAAATTGTTATACATTAAATTCTTCTTTTAACAAAATTACTACATGTAATAATGCTTCCTGTCCTATATAATAAAAACAGTGTATATTTTAATCATTTATACAACTATACTACTACATGGCTTCTATGTAAGCCCAAATGTGTAAAAAAAACTTATGAGATTCGAAGTATACTATTAAGAAACAAACAACAAACCAAAAAACAATGTCTTTCAAAATGTATAATATACATAACACAAAAACAACACAAATATATTACTGTGATACATAACCCAAAAATAATCAAACAATTTATGAGTAAATACTAATATAACATTATATATCAGACTCAATTTTAATATAATACATTAAAAAAAAAATATGGGACATACAACCTAAAAAGAAAAACAATAGTGAACCTTTGATTGTGTTATAAAATCAAACATAACTGTGTATACATAAAAAACAATCATATTAAAATCATTATTAACAATATTTAATTTCACAATTTTAAAATTTAATTAAGCAATGAATCCATACAACAGTTTATCAAACCATCATATAAAACAATGTGTACCATTACCATTTATCACCCCAATCCCCCCACCCCCCCCCCCCCCCCCCCCACCCCCCCCCCCCACCCCCCCCCCCCCCCCCCCCCCCCCACCCACCCCCCATCCCCACCCCCCACCCCCACACCCACCCCCACAACATATCTTTTACTAATCATGGTGTATGAACATTATGTATTTATTTTTTGCATTGAATATATAATGTTATTCATTGTAAACTATATAAACATAAAAAATGTATAAAAAACAACATAAACGTAAATATAACCAATAATCAAAAATAAAATATGTTAAATAAATATATACATGTAATATTAATTTAATTTATATATATATATATTCTAGACAATTAATAAAATAACAAAATAAAAATTCATATACTTAGAATAAAACAACTGTTTATCACAAATCATTATTACATTTTCAACCATAAAAACAATATTAAAAATGAAATTCACTATTATACACGTAAAATTGCCTCACTACATTGTCAATATATATCACTAAGGTCATGACCAGAAATTAAGTAGTATAAAAACAAACATGCATTGGTTATTGACTCAACATTCTACATTATTAAATAGCTCTCAAAGATATTGGGTGTAATACTAATACAACTATCATTATGAATTTAAATATGTGATATACTCAAATCAATATAAAATCAAATCCACAAAAAAATTTATATAAAACAATCTCTTAAACCTAAAATTCAGTCATTGTGTGTCTATATATACATCCACAATTACCAGATAAAAACAAACTTAACTTTACACATTTAATTTCAATACCACATTGTTTTAATTTATGATAGTACACTAACATATGATACAATATGAACAAGCAAATGTGGAGTTGAAAAAGGTGTAATAAATAGTTCATCTATACCATAATAGATCATCTTAATTCATAACACTATCACTTGGGACAAATGACTAACACAAATATATTATTTGTCACTCAACTATATAATCAGGTCAAGTTATAGCCAAATACATAAATCCAAACATTGTGGTCTATTCTAATGTCGTGATTGGCTAACGTAGTTTTTGTCACATAATAAAAAAATATAATTATTACTATATTATATTATCTCGAAATAACCCAAATCCATTGGATTTTGTGTAATATATAATATTAATAGTCTATTGAATAAATAACAACTCTAATAATAGTATGTTTATAATACTACTCACGGTAAGTGCAGTGGTACATCTAATATCATAAAACAAAATACTAAAATCAATATATATATATATCTATAGTACTAATACACCTTATTATAAATCCTTACCATATATACCCAAATAAAATCCAATCATTAAATATCGTTGTCAAACGTATATATTATATTGAACATATGATGAAATAGTTACAACATGTGTAAACTCCTATAAACTATTCTTAAATTGTTAGTTATTCCATGTGCAAAACAATACTGCTTGTGTAGACACCTTTAACATATATTATGAATGATGTATAACAGTAAAGTGTACACTTCCTTTAACATTACACTTTTGATAACATAATTAATAAATCACAAAAACACACCATATACTAATAGTTTCCAACAGATACTTAAGAATAATAATAACCAACAATATATTATATAATGTTAATCCAAATGTTAAAAAATTAACAATATTTTAAGTTATTAACCGTTGTAATCTTAAAGTAGGATGTGCAAAAGTAACATGTTTTAGGGGAGATGTAAAATATTTCCAAAATGTCTCTACACTTATAATACTAGGGGTCTGATTTTAGTAGAGGTCAAAACAGGTCCTGGTCGGATTCACACAAACTTTTTTGTTCATTAAAAAAAATGGATATTTATATGAATCAAATTATGTAAGAATTTTTTGCAAAATATAGAATAAAAGATTTAGAGGTTTGTTACACTCCAAAAAAATAGAAGTTTGGACCAACTCTCAAGTTTCAACCTGTTTGAACTGTTACGGTTAAGCTATTAATTAATATATTTCGCCTGTTCGAAAAAAAAAACACAACCCAATTCCTCCAATTCAAAAGTCAATGGGTCAAATTTGCAACCTCTACGAAGACCCGCATCTTCTTAATAAAGATGTCTATTATGAGAGCCAACTAAAATTGTCTCCTGCAATGATTACAGATATATGGTCTATCTTGGCTAGTAATTCTTGCGGTTATAGTCATCTTGAAGGTCTGTACAGAAGCCAAATTCCTGCATTACTGGTTTTTACCATCTCGTGATATCATATTATACAAAGTGATATTTTTATGTGTTTGCAGATTGTATCCATGGGTCGAAAGAAGTTCAGCGCTGATTTTCAGCTGATGTTCCGACTCCTTAAGCTGTTTCTCTTTGTTGGTTTTGTTGTCACGCTTGTGATTCTTTTCCAGCTCCTTGGACTTACTGTTGGAGACATTTTTGCAAGCTTACTTGCATTCATGCCGACTGGATGGGCAATCCTGCAAGTAAGTAAGCTCAAACCTGTTTTCATTTTCATTTTCCCCAATATCTGTTCCAAAATTCAGTAATCTTTCTATGAGAAATTTACTTGCAATGCAGAATGTTAGAAATAAATTAGTAGGTACTCACAATAATAACTGTAGGAAATTAATAAACAAAACACATAGTCCTTGGCTGAACAATTTGACATCCTACAATTTATGGTCACTGCTAATCTTGCTTAAATTCGCCCCCCCCCCCCCCCCCCCCCCCCCCCCCCCCCCCCCCCCCCCCCCCCCCCCCCCCCCCCCAACGTTCTAGAGGAGGTAAAATTTCAACCCACTTGAAAATGGGTCAATTTGGGTTATATTTTGTTCCTAAAAGGTCAAAAGGGGTTAGATATTATAGTAACACTTATCTAAAGAGGACAACTAGGTTGAAACTTCTTCTAGCACAATCCTATTTAATTAAAATAGGTTAGATCATTTCTATTGTATCCATCTATTTCAATAAAATGAAAAATGGAACTGGTTTGACCTAACCAAAATTTGGCTCAGCAGTCAATGCGCTTGACCCACCCATTTTGCCAACATTCATAGAAGGAAGATTGTCCCTATTCTGAAAATATATAGATAGAGAACGATACCAGTATACAAGATCCATAGCAACAATGTGGTTAATAGAGAATTTATTTAGGGTCCTTAGTGAATTTAGGGGATTCAATCAATTTGTGAGCATATCTGTCGCGTTGCATGCTCTTTGCAGATAGCACAAGCATGCAGACCAGTGGTGAAGGCATTGGGAATGTGGGGATCGGTGAAAGCACTAGGAAGTGGATACGAGTATATGCTGGGGGGGCATGATCTTCACCCACACCAAGTAGGCTATTACTAGCATGGTTCCCAATGGTTTACGAATTCCAAAACAAGGATTTCTTTTCAACCAAGCCTTCAGTAGAGGGCTTCAGATCCAACGTATTCTAGCTGGCGGCAAGAAAAACAAGTAGGCATTGGTAGTATTAGTTGTAGAAGCTGTAGTATACTTAGCAAGTAGATATAGGATTCATAGACAGTAGCTTTAATGTTAATCGAGAGATAGAGGGTAGGTCATATGTAGTATCAACTATATATGTCTATGATGTGCAGTTCAACCCATCATTTCAATCCTGTAAATTTGTAGTTTTTCCATGATGGTTTTGGTTTATTGGTATTTCGAATCACTAACTTTGGCCATGAAAAGACATTCTACAACCTACATGTTCCGTTTCTCATGCATTATTGTATTTACTTCATTTGCCTTTTTTTGTAGAAATATGGTTGTTTGTTGCCGGTTTTTGCTCTATATGATTCTAACGATGGTAGCATTCGTCTCGTTTTGGCCGTTTTGTTTGGGCCGTTTAACATTCGTTTGTCAGTGTTGTGTGGTTGAGGAATACAAAAGAATTCAGCTACCGTATTAGCTTCATTTGCCTTTTTAGTTTTCATTTCAGTCTAGTATCTTGTTGGATCAGCTGACAACGGCTTTAAGGTTCACGTCTGAATGTGTAGATCTATCAAATTTGTAACTAAATCAATGATCCGTGTTTCTGGTATGCTAGTTTAAATAAGATGAATTGCTATGGTTAAATATCGAAATCAAGTTATAAAATATGAATTATCATTGCGGACATAATTGGTCAAAAAATTTTTCTTATACCTTCTATACTACATATATAATGCATTTAAAATGTGGGGACCCATATAATTAGATAGGAGTGGTACAATCTTGATCATCATCTCATTTTTTGGGAATCACATCATAAATTGACATGTGTCACCTTTTGATTAAAAAATCACCTTTATTTTCAAATTGAAATATCTTTTTATCTATTTAATTTTATTTTGATATAATTTCATCATATTTTTTAAAATTTTATGCTCTTTAATTCAACATCATATTTTGATACTATTTTTTATGATTTTTTTTTTACATTTTTATTGGTTTATTTTATGTTGATTTATTATATTTTTTTACAACTTTTAATTTAATGTAAAAAAAACTTGATACGTTAAACTATATACTTTAGGAGAGAGTTCGCGAGAGAGTTGTTGTCTTTTTGCATGAGAGGAATGATGATGTTAATACGGTGTTGCGGGAAAGTTACCGGGAAACCCCAACGAAACACATACATCTTGTGTAGAAATTACTAAGCGGGTTGAATATTACGTAAAAAAATGAAGTGGTAAATTTTTTATTTGCCGCCGCTCATGGCGGGTAACTATACTAGTTATAAAGAAACGGGTAAAGTTGCTCAGTTGGCTAATGAAAAGTTAAAATTGCCTTCAATTTGATCAAATAATGATAAATTTCTTTTTCTGAACAAATTGTGTATAAAAATCAATGTATCAAATTTGTGACAATTAAAAAAAAGGGTGTAATTTTGAAAACTTTTTTGGCAAGATATAAAATTAATATCTTCATAGTTATTAGAGGCTCAGGTGTCGTAACACGGTAACATCATTTTTTGGGTGCCACATCAGGCCGCCCAGTCAGATAACTCCACAACCAACACCAACTCATTTAATCAAAACACCAAATAAACACCACTCACCTATTTATTTTCATAAAACCCCCTAAACATGATTTCTTATTTTACAAACTATTATTCTCATTATAATCTAAACATACAATATTACATTAAAAAAACACTTTACGAAATTTAAAAAAAATATACATTACGCATTAAAAAAAAACATTACGAAATTAAAAAAAAAAAGTACGAAATAAAAAATACCATTACGGAAAAAAAATAACATTTTCCGAAATTAAAAAAAAAAAAATACTCGTCTTCGTCTTAGTCGTCCTCGTCACCCCAATCAATTTTTTCTTTTGGTTTTTTATCAAATTTTTTTTGCCTTCTTGATCCAATAGGCGTCGTCGTCGTCCAAATCCTTGGTGCTAGTAGCTAAAAACCTCAACTACTCAAACCGCATTAGTTTGCGGTCTTTTTCGGCTTGAGCTTCGAAAGCCATTTCGGCGGCTTCCCGTTTCAAACGAAGCTCCTGCTCCATTAGCTCCGCGAAAAATTTTGGGTTGAAGCACTATTTCCACCGGTGCTCCGCCCGTTGCGTCGAAATTTACTTTTCTTGGCGGGCCGTGGTTTGACAGGCGGACCGTGGTGTTGCAATCGTGACCGAATAGATCCTCTTAGGTAGCCCTGGGGACGTCTTCCGGTTAAGTCACTTGTTCCGGTGCTGGTCCCATTTTCGGATGATTATCAAAAAAGGTCCCGCCCAAAGCATCTGCTTGAGGATAACGCAGCCCTGTATGCTCGTCACGTTTAAGGTAAATCACTTTGGAGCCGTTTCAAATAATCACACATCGTTTTCGCCATCTTTTTCCCAAACGTTTGGCCCGTTTGTACGCAGGGCGTTTACTTTTGGCAATGGCTATTCAAAGTTTATTCTTATGCCATTTGCTAGTCAACATTTCTTTCCCTTTTTTTTTTGTACGTTTTTGATAAAAATTTCGAATTGAACTCGTTCAAAAACTTTAGAGATAGACCAATACGTGTCATGCTTTGGGACCTTCCCGAATTATTATCTTATTATTGAAACGGCCACGTAACATGTTGCTAACAATTCTTCTTCAACCGGTAGCCAACGGCCCACTGCTACCGTCTCTTGGGGCTCGTCTTCAACATTTTTTCCCCTTTTTGACATTTTTTCTTGCGACCGTCTTTTTTTGGCGAATCGACTTGTTGAGGTTGAGTGAGTGATTGGGAAGTTTCTGAGTTGAATGATGGTGGGTTTTGTTGTAGATCTTGGAATTCATGAGTTTAGGCTTGTGATTGGTGCTTCGAAAAAATGCTTGTTGTTGTTTCTTGTTGGAATTGTTGAAACTGTTCTGGCATCATCGACGCGTTGATGAGATTCAAAAAACCGGTGTTGGGAATGTCGGACATTTTTTTTTATTGCTAAAAAGATGTATATTTGTTATTTGAAGAGTGTTGAATTTGGATGTGAATTTGTATTTGGTAATGTGTTGTATATATAGTGAGTTGTATGTGTGAGGGGGGGTTTTAAAATGAATTTTTTTTTTTAAAAATTCGGCCCGTTTTAGGGGAGGTTTTATAAAAAAAAATTAAACTTTAAAAAAAAAAAAAAAAACTAGCCGTTAGGGGGGTAAAGTGGAACTTTTTAAAATTGGAGGAAATGGGTAAAATATAAATAAAACGTTTCAGGGGTGGTTAAAATGAATTCTCTTTGTTTTTTAAAAAACTTTCCATAACGCGCGTTGGCTGGCCAAACGCCGGACCACAACGAAGTTTGGGCAACGCTGTGCCAACACGGTGTTGCCTAACCCGGCCACGCCGTTGCCGGCGTGTTACTACATCCATCAATCTTCTTACTATTAGCGATTGAACGTTACGTGCAATACATTATTAGAGACTATAATTTTCTCAATATATAGATCGATGAGGCTATACACGGGCTATTTACTTTATACTAATTCCATTAAAAGTTACCAATAATTTGAATTTTAAATGGAGGATTCGAAAACAGTAGATAGGAAGAGATATTTAAAGAAAACTTGGTTTATGAAAGCTATTAGCACTTGTATGTGGGCTGAGCAAATACGACGGTCTGGACCGGATCAACACGGAAAAACCGGATAGAACCCGGGACGAACCGGACCGGATCGCGGTGGTACGGTCCACGGTCCTCGGGGTTTTGGACCAATTCGGTTTTCGGTCCGGTCGGTACCAGGTCGATTCGACCAAAAACCGAGATTAAGCCTTTTAGGATGGATCGGACAGGACCGGACCAATTTCGGTCGGTCCATGTCCAGGCTTTTTAGACCATTTTTCCGGTTCGTTTTCCTTTTTTTTTTTTTGGTAACGCGTCCTGGTCCTAGGCCCAGGTACTGTCCGGTTTTGGCCTGTTATGTGTTTTTATAAGTGATGTTTTATAATTTTCTTTTTTGTTTTCTGAGGTTCTTACTTTTTGGCCCTAAAAATATAAAAAAATGTCTGTGAAATTATATTTCTTCACTTTCTTACCCACCTCTTTTTGCATAAAAAAAACACTAAACACGGTTTTTATTGTAATTTTGCAACCAGTTAGTAACGGTCATTGATTTTTTTTTCGGTATTCAATGTTAAAGACCCCATCATGATATACCGGCTATGACGTCGCTAATTTTTTCGTGGTCCTTTTCGCTAACGGTCGTAATTTTTTTTATTGTTTTGCATGTGTTACCACAACCGCCCATCACCACCATAACCACGCCATCCACACCTCCTCCTCACCACTTATCATCCATCTGCCACCACCAACCTTACCCACACCACCCGCAACCACATACCAACCCGCCACCACCACCCTCCGCCACCACCACAATCCACCATCACTAAACCACCATCACCACCAAACACGCACCTAGCAAATGTGAAAATACTCCATCTAAACTTTGAGCATCGCTAAATGTAACAATGCCAACCTCATTTCTTAGAATTCCTTTGAAATACACACTTGCATGTCTTCTTCTGCGTTGCAGTATACAGGCAGTTTAACCGTTGATCATGACTATAAATTGCTTTGTCTACTTTTTGTGCAATCAATTGTAACGCATTGCAGCAATATCATCCCCATGTTCGTAAAGGAATCTTTATTGATGTAAAGGTTAACGTTATTTTGACAAAAGATAACTTGTTACTATATAGTCCGTCCACTTCTTAATAGAACACAGTTAGGAGGCTGTTATAGGGCTTTTATATCGGATCGGGTGGAGTCTGGGTTTTGGTTAAAAAAAACTACAAACCCGAACTGATATGGGTGGTTTATCGGGTTTCAAGTTGTATCGGGGTTCGGGTGTTATCGGGTCGGGTGATTCGGGTTAGTCGAGTTGGCTTATTTAATTTGAAAAAAAAAATATGTTCTTAAGAGATAAATAAGTGTGGCACAATGACAACTATATTTTTTGCATTAGCCATGCAACTTAACCTAAAGTTAAAATCTAAATGAATACATTACATTATTCTGTTAGCTTACAATTTGGTATGGATTTGAGTTTCTAACTATATGGAAGCACTATTTAACTAGAAAAAATACAAATGTTATCTAAACAGGGAAATAAGAATCTATTTTGTTTACAAATTACTAAAAGATGAACTAGGTAGCATCCTTGTCACGATGTGACTTAAAAACAGTTACACTAATACATAGTTCGGAAAACAGAATGTCCACTAATTTTAATTTTTCTTAAACATCTTTATAGTGTTTCTCATTACAAATATTAACCAAGTCACTGTCACCCGCACTTCGCTGCGGTGGGTCAAGTTTGCCAAGAAAAGAATATGAAAGAATTTTCATGTGTAATACGGTAAAAGAAATTTGGAAAACTTTGTTAATCACCCATCAAGGTAATAACCAAGTCAAACGAGACCACATGGATTCGACCTTTTGGTACCAACAATATAAACAATTTTTTATTTCTGAAGACCAAATCTATAGGATAGTGCTTTTGCTAGATTTAAATACTATTATTACTAGTCAAAAATGCTCTTGTATGAAGTTATTCCTAGCAAGAATTATGTTAGGAGTTTCTTAGGGCTCTCCATCCCTAAATGCGAGAGTAAAGGTCACGGCGATGAAGTGTCGAAAGACTAACATCACTGTCGCTGATTGAACTCATCGGGAATCTAAAGTTCACGAGAATGACATCATGAAACAGATTCTGAAATGTCAAGCTAAAGGAGAAAGAACATCTACTTGCTTAAAGTTAAAGTAATAATCTCAGTGATGAGGAGTGTTCGATCTCGAAAAGTGAAGACAAAGAATTCTCCATGGCGGTTAGAGAACTTCAAGGAAGTTCCTTCAAGAGAAGACGGTTGATGCCGTGCAGACATCTCGGAAGGACAGAAATACGTTTCAAAGAAGCCGAGATGACAAGAACGGCAAAAGTGATAGAAAATGTTTTAGATGTGGTGATTTCAATCATCTTATTGGAGAATGTCCAAAACCACCAAAAGACAAGAACCAAAGAGCATTCGTCAGAGGTTCTTGGAGTGATAGCGGGAGGAAGATGATGAAAAGGCAAAGACGATTTGGGAATAAAATGCTAAAGGATTCCCACTGTTAGTTGAATGGTTCTCACTGTTAGAAGAACTTTTCACTGTTAGTATATTTTCCCACTGCAAGGTTTCCACTGGTTGAAGACTTTCCACTGCAGCATGAAGATAAGATCTACACATAGTCAAATACGCGTTATTGTTTATTATATAGAATGTACCTTGGTTTTCCATGTGATTTAGGAGTTATAGTTAGGTCTTTCATGTATAGACCCTTTGTATATTAAAAAGGGGGGGTGTGCTTTTAGTTTAGAAAAACATTTACATCACTTACATGATCCTACATAGACTTTTTCTTAGCTTTAAGGTTTGTAAAACTAGTACTTTTGGGGTACTCGGTATTATTCAATTATAATATTAAGGCCTTGTTGTTCTTATTTCAATGTTACCATCCCTTTACCATTGTTTATTCTTCTTAAACACTAAGGTGTAGATTCCGCTATAACCTTTGGTGAAACACTTCAACAAAAGTTTTCACATTATATCTTGTGATTACCAAGGTTAATAATAACCTTTATAACCTAAGGCAAGTAGATCTAGAGTTTTTTTGGGACTCAACAAGTGGTTTCAGAGCCTGTTGAAGAGACTTTTGATCTAAGAAGCTCCATTTTTCACTAAAAAAAATACATTCCCAACTCTCAATCACAACTGAAATGGATCCCTATGTTACATCTACTCCTAATTCCACAAAACTTCCAATCCTTGACACTGGTAAATTTGAACAATGGAAGTTTAGAATACAACAGTACCTAAAAATATGAAACTATGCTCCTAGGGATAGTCTTTGAGTTTGGTGACTCATATAGAGATCCTGCACAAGGATAAACGTTGTATCTGGTGATGCTACTCAATCATCAAGGTGATTAGGGTAAGGCTTGTGGCTTTGTATGTTAACCAGAAGAAGGACATGCAAAATAGAAGAAATGATTTTCAATGGGCAAAGAATGAACCTACTTTGTTGTTGGCCTCACCTGTTGAACATCAGTGAGATTTCAGCATGTTTGAAAAAGCCAAGGAATTATGGGAAGCTATTACTAAGGACCTTTGGTGAAAATGAAGCCACCAAAAGACAAAGAAGAATTGTAACAACAATATGGAAACTTCAAAGCTGAAGAAGGATCAGAGGCTCTAGAGCAAACTTTTAATAGATTGCAGCTATTGTGAGTCAACTTTGTGTTCTTTGATGTATCCAGGTTGAACAAGAAGATTGATCCAGAAGTTTTTGACAAGCCTCTTCACCAGAATGGCTTATGCATTACTATTGTTTGGATGAAACAGAAATTTGAACCAGACACAACTGTGTCTGGTATGATTGTATAATCATCTCCAAGGTCTATGAATCAGAGGTCCAGAAGAAGGGAGGATCAAGTTCTCAAAATTTAGCTTCATTTATTCTTTAAAAATACCAACAGTGAAAAAGTGAAGTTCACACTGCTCAAAGTTTTTCCCACTGCTAGTGTCAAGGTTACCACTGTTAGCACTACTGTTGGCCATGCTACTTTAGCCCTTGTATACTATTGTGGACATACCATAGCTAGCTCAGCAAAGTGGTTCTCAAAAATTAAATATAGAGGACATTACTCGGATCTCGATGGAATGATGTCATTGAAGGAGATGGACATCAAATGGAATATGGCTTTGCTAAGTATGAGGGCTGATAGGTTCTGGAAGAAGACTGGTAAGAAGATTACCATTCAAGGGTCTGATGTAGCTGGGTTTGATAAATCTAAAGTGGAATGCTTCAATTGCCACAAATTGGGGCATTTTGCTAGAGAGTGCAGAGCACAAGGAGTAGGATAGAAGTAGAAGAGAGAGCACAAGAAGGGCCACAAGGTGTGAAGAGCATTGCCCACAGCGCATTGATGGCCCTTGATGGCATGGATGGGATGAGCTTTATGGCTGAAGAAAATGAAGCTTCAGAGAATCAAGCACTTATAGCAGAAGAGGTTTGTTACCAACAGTAATTTGCTTTTTGATGGCAAGGAGTCTAGTTCCACAGCTCAGAAAATGAGTAATATTGATGATTTCATATTGTTTCTAATTCTGTAGGAAGAACACAGAAAACCTCACTACTAAAATTAGTAAGCTTAGAGAAGAACTTTTTGATAGTGAATCAGATTTGTGTAATTATAAAAGAGGCTTATCACAGGTTGAAGCTAGGTTGGTTGAGTTTAAAATAATGGATATCTTAAATTCTGTGATAATGATAAGAGTCCTTAGAAAGAGTTTAGAAACTTTAAGGATTTATAAAATGAGAATTCTTACAAATGAGCTTGAAGAAGTCAGAAAGAGAGAGATGACACATCGATTCTAAGTTTTAGAACAAAGTTTGTAAATCATTCTTAAAGACTTAGATCAAATGTTAGGAAAGTCAAAAATCAGGGTGAGACAAGAAGGGTGTGGATTTGATGGAATATAGATTTGTACCTCCCCTCCTGCACAGTCTATTCACCTCCCATGCCAGAATTTGTCTTGGAACAGGTTATCCACTACCTGACTTTCTGCTAACACTCGTCAACTGGGACTCTATACTGGCCACACCTAGTGTAGATGTAACAAATGATGTAAGAAGTGAACTAGATGGAAATAACTTGACTGTTTGTGAACATGGAGGAACATCTAGTAATGCTTGTGTCAAAGCCCATAAGTAACTTTGTGAAAGAGTCTGGTTGTCCTAATGTCATTAAAATCAATAATATTGAAAATGCTAGGAAACCAACTGCTAAATATGCTGAGTTATATAGGAACATCACACAAAGCTCTAATGTTAGGTCTAACAATTTTGGTCCTCCAATAATTGAGGACTGGGATTCTGAGGATGAAAGTGATACTGAATCCACACCTATTGAGTCTATCAGGTCTACCATTAATCAGAATAGAGATCAACCTAGAGGGAACCAGAGGAATTGGAACAATCTAAAATCCCAACACCTAGGAAAAGACTTTGTGATGCAAAATAAAGCATGTTATAAATGTGGTAGCTTTGAGCATTTGAAGGTTAACTGTAATAAAAATATGTGGGTAAATAAAGGGAAAAACTGGTCAAGGGCTAATTATACCTAAGGAAACTTGACACCCAAAGCTATTTTGCTCAAATCTGGCACAAAAACCATTGCTCCTAACAGATCTTTTTCCACTGCCAGAACATTTTTGAATAGTGCTCAACCAAAAATGAAATCTTTTGATAAATCAGCACATTCAAATGTAAAACGGCCCTTTGAAAGAAAAGCAGTAGCTAAAAATAAAATTTAGGTTCCAACTGCTAGAATAAAAAATCCCACTGTTGGCATAAAAGTTCCCACTGCTAAGCCAACAGTTGCTGTTGTTAAGGGAAACAAAGGAAAAGTTGTTAAGGCCTCAACTCGTTAGATTTGGAAACCTAAGCAAATCTCTGGTGAAGGTTCAAATGTCAAAGGTGTATCAGTGACATTCAAGAAATATCAATACATTGATACACAAGGCAGACTCAAGTTAGTAATGGCTTGGGTCCCCAAAGAGAACTAATTCTCTCTTTATTTGTACAGGGCAAACCACTGGATAAAGGATGTGTTACTCAAGGCACATCTAGTAATGCTGTGTCAAAGCCCATAAGTAATGATGTGTCAAAGCCCATAAGTAATTCTGAGTTCATTGTATTAGGTATAGATCTTAAGCTTGAGGATGATAGGCATGTGTTACTTAGAACACCTAGACAGCAGAATATGTATGTTGTTGACTTAAAAGACATTGTCCCTCATAAAAATCTAACTTGCTTGATTGC
>BQNB010091660.1:0-26814 GCA_026074375.1 Tanacetum coccineum
GGGTAACTTGGTAATTTTCTTAATTACTCTTTTAAAAGTATTATATTTTATAAATATTTTACGTGTATAAAACTACGAACCATGCATTCACTTTAGATATTAACCTTTCATGGAATTAGGGTTTAGAGGTATACGATAACGGTTTAAAGCCCGTTTTGATATAACGTTGCGAATGGTATATTATAGGAATAATGTACTTTGTAATAAGGATATGATGATATTGACTTGACATATTGTGATGTTTGCTTGACATATATGAAGACAGGATGGCCATAGATAGGTTGCGTGAGCTTGTCTACTTTAGTTATGCAAGTTACCTTGCTTAATGAGATATTGACAATGCAAGTAATGTAATAAAGCGAAAAATTTCCCTGTACAATTGTGATCATAGTAAAATAGGTTGATGAAAATTCTTGGGTTGTTATATGTTTTGAGTCACGTAGTTAAAGCAATGATTGTGTAGTGGGATTAGCTTAGATTTGAGGTTGAGTGTTTGACTGAGATGGAGAATGGGTTTGGGTAGCAGTGGGTTTTGTTATTGTTAGCTGTGGAAATTGTTGTTGTTGTAAATCTGTGCTTCTTTTCTTTGTTTCTTTTAGATAATAGATCGGTTGTAAACTCGGTAACAAATTTATTGTATGTAAACTGTTGAACATCGAGAGTGATTGTTTGTTGTAAATCTGTGTAATCACTCTCTGTTTTCTCTTTCGATAAGCATGAACTCGGTTATTACCGAGTTTGGTGAGTTAACTCAGCAGACTCAGTTAGTTGTGAATGATCTTGATTTTTGTTACAGATCTGAATTTGTAGCAGTTAAAATGTAGAGTTTATAACAGATCTGATCTTCCTCATTTGATTCTTGATAAAAACAGTCTAGAAACCCATTTTCGGAAGAAACAGTTATAGTACCGAGTTTGACTTTGACCTCCGAATATGACTTCCGAAAATGCTAAAAGTGATATTACTTCCGAAATTACAACCGAAAATGCTCAATAATCAGTAGCAGATATCGAAAAAGCATTTAACTAGTTGAAATTGGACAAATCTTACGATAAAACCGTAAGCAGCCGATCTCGGACTAGATAAACACATAAAAAATATAAGGACTGCTGTAATAATCTGATATCACCAATAAGCTGTTATCAGCAGAATTTGCTGAAAAACCACGTCTGATTCTGGACTGACGTAAGACTGAATAAGCTGCTGCACCGTAACAGAACTGAAAATAAGTTGAAATAAGCCGAATAAGCTCAATAAGCCGAATCTGTATAAGCTGAAAACATCACAAATCGCCTGTGCAGCTCTGATACCACTTGTGTAGAATCTCGATTCACGATCTCGGAAGGTCGGGGAAGCTCAAAATAAGAATAAGCCATTATTGAGGAGAGAACTTTATTTAATTTTGAAGTTTTATTAAAGTGGAAAAAAGGGAAATTACAAATGTGAGCTTCACCCTCTAATGTTGATTAGAGGGGAGTATTTATATTCTAAACACAAGGACACTTTGGACTAATTACACTTTTAGTCATTGTGTTTTAACTTTAACTTAAACTAGTGTAATTTCTATATACCATATTTTTTGATCATAACATTAGGTGAGTATAATAAATGTGTAGGGTAGGTGATTATAATAAATGTGTGAGATAGGTAAGGTAAGTTAGTATAATAAATGTATATGGTATATGAGTATAATAAAGAAAGAAATACAATATTAAATTGTAAGTATTTATAATTTTTCATCCCCATTGATAATAAAAATAAAAAGACAGTATGAACATTTGGGTGAAATTGCGAACCTGACATTTTTGATTAAAAAAAAATATTTTTCGCTATACAGGTAACCATGTTTTAGATTTTGTAGTTTTTGTGTACTTTTCTCTAAAAAATAGTGGGAAAAAAGAAAAGAAAACCAAAGCTCCAAACCCTCACTTCTTGATTTTCTTTGTACCAAACACCCCCAAATTTTGAAACTAACTCTCTCGATTTCATCAGATATCAGCATTTCTGAGTATGTGTTACTTTAGTTGTTGTTTTCCTCTTGTGGGTTTTTAGGTTTCGCTAATTTATGTATCATAAATTCATAATGTTTTGTTATAGCATGTTTGATGCTCTAAAAGATATCGCTAATTTATGTATCATAAGCATGATGTGTGTGTACATTCATATTATTTTAGGGGGTGTTTGTTTCAGCTTATATGTGGGCTTATGAGCTTATTTGATTTTGGTTTATATAACATAAGCCTTCTGGCTTTTATTGGGACTTATGTGTTTATATAAGTTTATCATATCGTAATAAAGTTATATAGGCCTACAAGTCTCAAAATAAGCCAGAAAATTGGGGCTTATGTTATATAAGCCGAAATGAAATAAGCTCAAAAGCCCACATACAAGCCGAAACAAACAGCCCCTTATGCATATATTTTATGTATTACTGTATTTTATTCAGTTTGAGTTTATTGTTGTTGTTGTAACAGGGGTTGGATTCCTCATAAAATTATGTGTCACTCACTGAGTACGCTCCACCCAACCCTGTGTCTCTCTCCGAGGTAACCAGGTCGTGGTGGCGATACGTGTATTGTTGAAGTTGAGATACGATTTGTGCGTCTTTCTATCACATGTCCGTTTTTAGTTACATTACATATTTAAAATGTACTATCGAATAATTTATCAGTATTAGTTAGGATTTACAATATAACCATTTACTGTGCGTTGGGTTTGCTACTTGGATTTACCATGGGTGTAGTTTTGCAACTCCATTATGATTTTTAAGTGGTCCCATATAATTATTCTTTATTCTAAAATAGGAGAAACCGGTCTCTTCATCGGTTTTGAGGATACCTGTCTTTTTGTAGTGCAAAAAACCCCAAACCAAACGCTCAAACCAAACGCTCCCTGGTTTTATACATTGGGTTTGGGTTTCGTTTTATTTGGGAATAATATCTTCAACCATCATATTGAGCATCTTACTTTGTTTTTTTTTACTGTTTAGGTATATACCGAGCTTGAGTTGGGAAGGAACGCACATAATGTCCCACAGATTATAACTAATCTCGATGCTCATTCCAGTACACCTACCCTTCACTTCATACCCTATTTAGGTGAAGGAATGTCTAATACGATCTATTGGACACTTAATAATAGTCTTCATTTTTCGTTAGCTTATGAAGCTTGACCATTTGGCTTTCTTGGAAAGTACTCGCTTAGCTTGACCTGTTTTATTTGATTAATGTGCGGGTTATTCGGATCTGTGTTTTTGGATTTTAGTCCGACTGTGTTTTATGGTTGTCGTTTGGCACGGGCGAATATGATTTCTTCGATTGAATAATGTAATGGTCTATTCCTATATGCTAGCTGTAGAAAAGGCAATGTGGTTCTATCAGTAAGGTATTTGGTTAGTACTTTGATGCATATTAAGGGCAATGTTGTGCGAAGAGTTTCTATTTCGTCCGTTTCTTTGCTAACACGATATTTGTGGACTTGGTTTTTTTGATGGGTTTAATTTATATTTTACATGGTGTGTGATGTAGTAAGTGATCCCGCTTGAAGCTGTTTTGGTGATTGGGTGAGGTTATATTAGGTCTGGATGGGATGACTTATTTTTGAATTAGGGTTACTCTAGTAGGGTTGGAATGTTATAATTTGTGGTCGTATACTGAAGGTCGTTTTTCAATAAACTGATCTTAGAGCAGACTCTATGCGGTAAAGTATCTAACGGAAGTGTTGCATTTATAATTTGTTTTGTGGGGTTGGTGGGGGTTTTGTGGGTGGATTTGTGGGTGGAAGAGTTTGGTAAAAGATTTTTTTTCATTAGCGTTTTAGAAATGAAATATTCATAGAGTTGGTTTAGTAGATTGATTAATTGATAATTCTAAGCTCAAAGACTTGGAGAATATAATGTCTTTGTAAATAAAGCTTTCGTGGAATAGCTCATGTTTTACAATGCATATATATGTATTAATTGACTTTTTGAAATAGTGAAAAAGCTTTAAATTAAGTGGTGGTTGGAGCATAGCTATTAACTGCCTACCAGGACGAGAGATTACAAATTACAAATAAAAAAGTGGTGTGTCATTTATACATATTCAATTACATTCAGCCACTGTTGTCTAGTGCTATTTTTATATGAAAGAGGACTTACCCTTGCTCTCAAAAGCTGTCATATAGGTATTCAATATATGGACATTTAGCTACAGTTGTTTGACAATCGTGCTTTGTACCTTGTTTAACGCATGTATGTTCACTGGTTTATACAATTAACTCTCAGGTCTCTGCAGTGATTTGATTGGTGAGAGGATAGACCACAATAGCACCATCCTTGCTTTCTGCGGCGGTAGTTGTATGGCGGAGTTTGTGTAGCAGCCACCTAAACAGATAGCGGTAAACCTTAGATTTATCTCTGGATAATTTTTAATAAGCAAGAATGCCTCACTCGAATTACATTAGGAAACATTTTCTTAAGTGTTTAAGGTCTAATAAAAAACCAAATCGATAGTCTAATGGTTGAGTAGTGGAGTCAGAGTTATTTAAATTTGAAAGCTTAAAATATTGTTTGTGCCAAATCAAGTAGAATTTGCAAGGTTTGAAACGCAAGAAAAGAAGACGATACAGTTCATTCTCTTTGTGGAGAGGTTGTGGGAGGGATTGGATGGTATTTGGTGGTTTCTCTGTGGGTAGTGTTTATAATGTGCTTTGATGAATTGGTAGTGCTATGGTTAGTTATAACCTCGATGTGACGTTAGTTGGGGGTGTTCGTTTTATGTGGGGGCTGTATGTTGAGGGTGGAGGTAAAATTGTGTTGGTTGGGATTGTGATTGTCTCATTATGCGTTGGGGGTTGCGCAGTATTACACTTATGTGTTTTTACAGTATCGATTGTGTAGGTGTTTTTACAATGGTTTAATTCTTGTTGTAGATTTTTAGGTGTTTGTAAGAGGTTTTGGTTGAACACCGGTTATCATGACATCTGTGTTGGGAGTATATTTTATTAGGCTGCCACGGTTTAGGCAGGTAGTGATAGAGGTAGCGGATTTAGAGGTGCTAGGAACACAATAGGTAGATGCGATACAACCCGTTTAACAAAATAATTACAGGTGGCCTCAGGATTAGAATAAGGGCTAAGGTCTATTGACATATTAGGAAAGGAGTGCTTTTTTTGCAGAAACTTTACTGAGTGGGGAGTTCCAAGATGTTTATTGTAATTAGTTGGTAATTATAGGGGTGTTTATTTGATACTATTTCATGATAACATGACATATTTTGACAACAATTTTAGAAACAATGCTACTATATCCATGTGAATCTATGGATTACCTTTTGCTAAAAACTATTCTTGTAGACCCATCTGCGAGATGATTTGTAAGTAAATATAGATTTTATATTAATTTGTCATTGCTGCATTGCACAAAACCATCCATGACGTTATATTATACGTTTGTATCTAATTTGTGGGAAAGGTCTGCAAAGGTATAATATAACGTCATGGATGGTTTGGTGCAATGCAACAATGACAAATTAATTGAAAATCCTTCCAGATTTCTTACCAACCATCTCACGAAGGGGTCCACAAGAATAGTATTTACTATTTAGGATAAGGTGATGCATAAATTCACATGGATATAGTAGCATTGTTTCTCAATTTTTTTTGTCAATATGTGTCAATCTTTTATCTTCTCATATAGATGCTGCAAAATTACAAGCCCTTGAGTATATGCATTTATCGATGTCGCTAAGCATGCGTGCACCTGTATTTTCGTAAACGACGTCTTGCTTCTTCCTTTTGTTGCCTAGCACATTCGAACCGGCTGACCTCTATAATGTCTTTCCTAACCCTATTAATAATAGACAAGCACTAATCAGTCGTTATGTTAGGAGTGTGATCTTTTCATATGTCATAAATCTAGATAGCTAGATTTTGTAATGGGTCAAAGCAACTTCATATTGTTTTAATCTCATTTGATAACTACTATTACAAATTAACTTTGGGTGACTTTCGACCCACCTAAATGCAGTATCATATAAATTGTTATGTATGAAACATAATATAATGAAAAAACATAAACTTACGTCTCCCATTCTGTTGTTATCTTGACATGCTTTTCAATTCTCATGTAGAATTATCAAGCAAGTACAGCAACAAACCATGTAGATATTGCCTTTGTTGCAAAGAGAATGAAAGGTTTGTTTCAGCATAACCATCCATCTCTCTAAACACCTATCTTCGTCATCTCTTTAAAAATACTTAGATTGTCATCACTCCAAAATTCAGATTCTAGCCATCATTTGACCTCCAATCTGAATCACACATCACACTGCTATCACACGGAAAACACCATAACTTACTTGACCTTTAGATCTGGACGACTGCATTCTGGGCTGAGCCACCGCCGGTCAGAACCATCGTATGAACCATGAACCACTGCCCGCAAATGTGTTATATTGCATATCTAGTATTTTTGTTCATAATGGTATCAATTAAAAAGTAAGGTAACACCCAATACTGTCTTCCATGGGTTATGAGTCATAATACCGTCTTCTACGGTGTATGAGGGAGGTTGAGATGTAGACAACCATACCCCTACCTAAGGTAGAGAGGCTGCTTCCAATTCTACCAAAGGTAGAAAAGGACCTTCGGCCTTGCAAGGAGTGATGGTATCAATTGATCAATCTAACTCTAAAGAAGACAAAATTAAGAAAATCAATAAATATAAAATCTTATTTGAGTAAGGTTGATTACATTAGTGCCCGGAGTTCTTATTTCTTGGTGTTTAAGTTGCTGGCTTGTTCCATAATTGTGATCAGTTGTTAAAAAAATTGTTTAAATTAATAAAAACTTCTCTTTGTTTATTTACTTAATGCCACATGTCACCATTTCTTTGACCGAAAACAAGTCAACCCAATAAGAAACAAGTTGCTAGTTTTGAGAGTGATCTGAATGTATTTTCAAAAATGGTTTACCGACTAAATTAAACATATTTGCTAGTTTAATGACTAAAATAAATGAAATTAAAATACAGTGATTAGTATGGATATATTGAAAGAGTACAACGACTAATATGGATACATCAGAAGAGTACAGTGACTAGTCGGTTCAAAAGCCCGTAAAAAACGATAATCTTAATGATACTACTATTTCATAGATTGATAGTGTTGGGATTTTATATCTAGGTAACCAAGTAACTACGAGTACGCAACGGATGGATCTAGTAATAGCATATGGTTAAGACATAATAAGAAGTAAATAAAAACGTGCCTCTTAGCCAATTGATCAAGAAAACGAATAAAACGACTAAAGTAAATCGCCTCTACGATTGCTCACACAGTCACATCAACCGAATATGTTAAGCTTGTCTAGACTTAACTTCACGAACAAACAACACTTGTACCTTCTTGGATCAAAACCATAATCAAACAAACCTTTGTGATCTAGAACCGAAACCAATGAACCGAATTAGGGTTTAAAACCCTAATTAAACCGAAAACTACTTGGACCGAAATCAACAACCTGAAAACCCTTTTTAGGGTTTAATCTTTGAACCAAAACCACAAACACCTCGTGTTTAATTCTTGAACGTTGAGCTAGAAGGAATCAAGAAGGAACGATTAAAGCTTTGAGCTTTTAATCGAATTCAGTGATGAATGAATAAACCGAAAACCAAAGATCCCTTTAAAGGGTTTGTGAAATCGGTGGGAAAAAAGAAACAAAGAAAACCGAATATGGTTTTTGAGGGTTTTTAGATTTATGCGTGTCGTGTCTCTTGAATCAGATATCATGGGTATATATATAGCCAATGAATCCTATTCATGATAAACCAGGAAACTCATAATCATTATCTAAAAACAATAACCTCCTTGTTTCCTAATTGGACTCGAAAACCCATCCGGCCACTATAGGGCACCCTTTGGGTCTGGGTTTCATCTAATTTAGTACCTCGGTTTTAATATTGTGAAGTATAAAATATATTCTTCGTGTATTAACGTGTGTGCCCCCAATAGGCTCACATATTCATAATGTATAAGTGCTATCCGACTACCATAATCCAACAGCTCCCACTTGGGAGTTGGAGTAGCACCTAACACTTATACCTATAATTGGCAAAGTCTAGCAACCCACACAATTATTTTTACATTAGGAATATTATGAGATAAGAGTTTCAAAATCATCTCAGCTATTTAATGGTTATAAATTTCTTGCTTTATAATCATCCCTTTGTTCAAATACCGTTAAACCATGGATATGGATCCTGAGTCATTCCATATAGTTTAACATTATGTTTCTCGTTATAGAAATAATTCAGATATACCAAATGTAATCAAGAATCATCTTGCATTACCCTTTGGGAACGGCCATTCATTTATCTGATTAAATCTGGAGAGGGCCCAATGGTATCTTTATGCACATATCAAGTGGAGAAATAAATCCTTTGTTGACTACAAGTGTTGTAGATGCTGCTTCACATACACTTCGAAAAATAGCCTTTATGACTACCTTATTTCAGGATAGTGTTGGACTATAATCACAGAGTGATATCCACACATACAGAACTTGTTTGTATCTCAAGTCTAAGGACAATTTTATAAACCATTTTCGACATCTTACTAATGACATGGATCCAAAAGTAAATATACGAAAGTTGAGGTATCCAATATGCATCCCTTATGAATACATATGAGTTTGGCGGGAACCATCCATATATTCAAAGAATATAACCAACACTCACATTTGCCTTACATAACAATATTCCCATATTGTTAACCGACAATGGACATATTTAGAATGATTAAATCATACATGGATTAAACATGCAAATATAGAATAATAATAATTATATGAATGATAACAAATCCCAAGTATCTTTATTCATCAGAAATTAAAAACTGTCTTACAATTCCAAATTATCCAAATACTAATTAAATATAGATTGACATGAGACTACTAGCTGGTATCAATCCTATATTCTTATTTAATTCAGAAAGTTTAGGATATGCCAAGGCCTTCGTAAAAGGGTCAGCTAGGTTGTCTTTTGTATCAGCATTTTCAATCTTCACATCACCCATCTCTACGGTCTCACGAAGATAATGAACTTTTGCGTGAAAATGTCTAGCACCTTTAGTGATTCCATGATCTTTCGCGATTGCTATGGCTCCAGTATTATCACAATACATACTTATGGGTTCTTCAATTGTGGGAACAATACCAAGACCAGAAATGAATTTCCGAATCCATACAGCCTCCTTCGATGCATCAAAAGCAACGATATATTTAGCATCTGTAGATGAAGTAGCAAAGATACTTTGCTTTGTGCTTTTCCAGTCAACAACGCCTCCATTTAGAACGAAGACATATCCAGTTTGCGACCTTAAAGTGTCAGCATCCGTCAGATATCTAGCATCAGTGTAACAAGAAACCCTGAGCTCTCGTTCCATATTTCCACCATAAACTAGAAACATATCCTTAGTATTCCGAAGATACTTAAGAATATTCTTAACAGTAGTCCAGTGAATTTCACCTGGGTTCTGTTGAAATCGGCTTGTCATGTTCTGAGCGAACGCAACATCAGGATGAGTACATCTCACAGCATACATAATAGATCCAACAGCCAAAGCATAAGGAATCTTTTGCATGCGCTGTATCTCAGCAGGCGTCGACGCACCTTGTGACTTACTCAATTTAAGCTTATCTTGCATTGGGATCGTTCCACGTTTGGAATTTTCTATTGAATATATTTTCAATATTTTCTCAATGTAAGCCCTTTGACATAAACCAATTAACCGCTTTGATCTATCTCGATAGATTTTAATTCCAAGAATATATGCAGCATCACCTAAATCTTTCATAGCAAAACATTTTCCAAGATAGGATTTTACATCTTGTAACATTGGAATGTTGTTTCCCATGAGTAATATGTCATCGACATATAAGATTAAGATAACAATATAACTCCCACTATATAACACCCTATGTTTTCAAGTCATTGACGACGTCGACAAATCCGCAATGTACTTTATGTAATGTACGTGTTCACTTTAAATCATAAGCGATAAGTTAAATCGCGTACGCCAAAAATTAGCGTTCAATGTAAACGGGCATCAAACAATTAAATGTTTACATCAATCAAGGGTTATATAATTATTTTGAGAATAATTATTAACTTTGTTCATTTTATTTTTATCGGATACGTTAAGTGTATACGTTTCGCGATAAATTGCGTTTAGGCACTCCCGGAACCACCAAAACTTTTCTACGCTTCAACAAATACCCACTTTTATACCCAATACATAAAAATTACAAAATATATCATCTATAGCCTATGTTTTGCCGAAATTCTTGCAATTTATACAAGTATTATAACAAAACTCATCCACTTTGGTCAAATATGCAACATACTTCTTTAATGGCACACCATACCTAGCTTACTTTGACTAATGACCATAACCATGACCATCCCCAAGACCATGCTTTGTCTCTTTGAATACTTTCTTGACTTTTGACCCTTGAAAGTTGTATATACATACAAGTAACAAAGGAAAGACTCATACAACATCTACACTTAGAAAAAAATCAAACAAAACCCCTCTTTGACTCCTATAGAGCTCACGGCTCAAAATCATCACCCAACCAAACCCATACAAAATTAAAAAAAAAAAATTTTTCTTATATTAAATGCTAAGTATTTAAGTAACATATGTATTGTTCTTAATTTGGAAAATTCGAAAACACATTTTATGTTATGTTACTCTAACTTGATAATTTATGCTTCATTGATTTTAACTGATTTGTTGAACTTTAATCAAAGACCTTTTTAGGATTCATCTAACCATAGGATGGATATCTTGATTACATTATAGGTTGAAACTATATTGAGTGTATTCTGCACACGCAAACTTTTACCTTGATCGATTTTGGAGGTAGAGCCATTTAAAGTTATCAGAAAGCAAACTATATGAATATATAGTTTGTTTCTTCATATTGGAATTTACCATATAATGTGGTATTCTAAGAGTATTGGTATTGTGAGATACATCAATTTTCATTAGATAACTTTATTCTCTTTAGGTCAATACTTATCATTGGTCATGCCAATTGAATACTCAGTATTGAAACAAAGTCATGACTATAATGTATATTTTCTTGAATTATGCAAGTGCTCTATGTTCTGTGTTCAAAAGAAGTCAGAACAATTCATGACAATTCATCATTCTTGTGTTTACAAGAAAAAAGAACATGGCATGTATACTTATAAGTCTTTGAATATTTGAAGGGACTTATGTTAACTCTTGTTCATGTGTTTTCAGAACAGAAACATGTCAGTTATACGTTACAAGTCTTCGATAATTATAGGACATCATGTTTAGGTGTTTAACAAGAAGGAAATAACATTTTTACTACTTACTTTATGTTATTAGTCATTGATAAATTCAGAACTTTATAATTTGTCTTAAGCAAGTAAATAATTTATACTAACTAAAGTAATCATGGAACGGCAAGTTCTTGAGTTCTTTCGTTTTTTAAAAATTTCAAAGTTAATTTGTGTACTTCATTAAGTATGATTATTTAATTAACATAGTCTATTGACTATAACAAGTAGTCAAAATGTTGAAGTGCTATATAGTTTTATCTATTGAATTAAATGTTATAGGGCAACATAACATCTTTGGTGTTTAAGTCCCAGTAGATTGATTAGCTTCCTCACCTTGCGGTCAAGAGGAAACCAATAATTTCTATTGTTTATATTGTTCCTTGCAACATTTAAAGATTTCTCCCACTTTTGTATGGACAACATTATCTAAGAGTAAACAATAATACGACCATGCGCAGCAATTGTATAAACAATATGATAGTGTCATAGATATTACATGTAGATTTCAAACTATAATGTTTAATAAGGAATTGTGGATTATTATTCTATAGATAACATTTCGGAAAGCAACCACAGATATGGAACTTGTTATCATATAAAATAAATGCAATTTACTTAAACATGTGTTTGTTCCTATTCGGGAAAGTAATGAATTATTCAAAGAAGTTTGAAATAATATGGGCAACTATTAAGGAATAAATTTGTAGCTCACAATGAGTTTGACACCATTTAAGGAAATGTCATTTCAGTAATTATAAAATGCAAAAACATTCCACTGGATTTGTCAACATTGTATGTGGTACATCCACAGTAGAAATTCAAATAGCAATTTATTTACTTTCTATCTTTAGAATGTACAAAGTAGCAATGTAATTATGTAATTGTGTACGAGCATATGAAAATTCTACTTGTGTATGATGAGGGACAAAGCCATTCATGCTCTCATTTAAACTTGAATGTTAAAGCATGCATTCCTCCATTCTACGTTGCATAGCACAATGGGTATTTAGCACCATTAAGGAATAAAATGAGTTCTAAGGGAATATTACCAAGCGGATTATGGCTTGTAATTTCTTTACTTAACATTGCGGTTTATAACTCATAAATCATGACTAGTGCAAGCTGTATATATTTTGGTAGCTTATAGACAAAATGTTCTCTAGATTACTCAAAATATTTTATCTTTCAATGATTTCAAAGCCGAAAAGAGGCGTATAAAGAAGTAAATGAGTTGTAATGTAATCGATATTTTTCAATTATAAATACTTTCTTATTCTCTGTCAACCAATGAGTATAGATAGAATTAATGTCGCTACCTCTTCTTACTAGGATAAAGAGTCTGTTTGTCTTTTGTAGAAAAAACAAACTTTCGTTTACGAATTATGTTGCAAACACAACTAAACAGAACATAGAAAGTTCAATTTAGTATTTTCGATAATTAAATTCTTAATAGAATTAACTACCTCATTAATTTACTAATTAAGACTAAGATCCATCTTGACCTCCTACTTGGTAACCAGAGGTCTGACCAGTGAGAAATAAGTTGGGCAAGAGGTAAGCGACGAGGTTAATTGCAATTTAATGCAAATCTTAGATATATGATACTTTGTCAAAACATTTGTCAGCAATGTTATAAATGTTTGTGAGCATGTTTAGTTTCATCTTATGCTAGGTCCGGGTTGTTCAAGAGACTCGAATTAAGTCGACCAAACGAGAACGTGTAAAAATCGTCAAAGGTCTGACCAGTAGGCGAAATTCACCATGGGTTGGTAGGGGTCCAGGGTCTGACAAAGAGACTCAAACCAATTGCACGTGTTCTACGGTTGGCTGGCATAGACTTAAAATTTTCCAAAGGGGTATTCACATAAATGTGTTAAAAGCGTGTACAAAGAAGCATGCAAACCAACTTTGTATCACTAATTTTAAAAACCTTTAGTAATGACACTGTAGTGACATGCCATGGTTCATGGTAACTCCAATCGAACGCACAAAGAAGCGAAGAAACAGGTCAGCGCGAAGCATATTAAAAACCTTATTTCTTTAGGGAATTACGTAAAAACAACCCGCCTTAAACTTCTCTTAAAGTTTGTTCTAGTGGATGAGCCATACTTCCCATGAGTCCATAGCGTCCAGTTTTTAAATCAAGAAAAACTAGTTTCATTTGTTTAACGTCTTATTAATTTTTCACAAAAACAGTTTTCCACGAAACAAATGGTTGGTCACTATGAGCATGCATTAGGCGTGTAAAAATTAATAGACTACTTAAACGTCATCTTTTTAGACATATGGCATATTTAATTAGGCGCGTAAACAATTAGACATTAAATAATCATGCATACTGAGATTCATAATACAAAAGATGACATTAAGCTCTAGTAAACATGTAAGAAAATCCGAGTTCTTCGCGAGTCTTTCCCATATGGAGAACCATAAGACCCTCACTAGGTTTTCTGCTAAAGTGCCTAGATCGCCCCATTCACCACATATTGTGATTGAGTGGGTCTTATAGCCGGAATAGACATAAATTAAAAAGGAATCAAATAAGCTAAATTAACAATTTTAATTTTCCCTTTTAATCCTATATTAACTTTTAATAGAATTCAAGATCAAGATCTACAGATTTTATTTATTTTATGGCAAGAATCTAATATTATTGTCATATTTTACTAGTAAAACATAAATAAAATTTCTAACGCAGCAGATCATGGCATATGTTTTAATAATAGGCATTATTAATACAGGCGTATAATTAAAACAAAAACGTGTAACCCATAAAGCTAAAACGAGTTGGCTCGTGATGCCACTGTTGGGATTTAATAATCTAGGTAACCATTAGCTTACGAGTACGCAGCGGATTGGATCTAGTAATAGCATATGGTTAACACGTACATGAAAAGTAAATAGAAAGCGTACCTCTCAGCAATTGATCAAGAAAACAAATAAAGCGACTAAAACAATCGCCTCTACGGTTGCTTACACAAACGTCGAACAATTACGCAACATTGCTAGTCGTTCTCTTCAAGAATATACATTTCGGACACGAAACGATGGCTATGATTGTTCTTGAATCCAGCGATCGAATCCCATATGGATTAAACTACAGATCGGTATTAGAAGGATGAAAACATCGAACTAGTAAGCATGTATATTTCTGCATAATCATGCATGTATAACAAAACCTTAACGTGCATAGAATTTTGTGTAGTTCAAAAACATATGTGCATGGTTTAATTGGGATATCATGCTACTGACATTCATATTTTCTTTGTGGCTTAATTGCATCGAATGGGATATAAAGGTTTTTATAATCGGCTGACTATATTAGGATATAATATATATCGTATATAATATTGTGTTGTGAATGAATTGATTGGATGAGTCGAATTATATAATGAGGGAGAGGGGTATTTATATAGCCATCAAACCCTAATTTAAGATAAACTAGGATACCCTCATAATCCTTATCACAATACAATACTTATCCCTTGTCTCTAAAATTTATCTCAAAACCCCCTCCCAGAAGCTATATGGGTTGGTCAACAAGTGACACCCACAAGGTTCGGGTTTTATCAATTTTAGTCCCTTCGGTTTTTATTTAACGAATATATTAATTAGTTTATAACGTCTAACGGTTAAACCTTAGAATCATTATAAAATTATCGTGAAGTATATATAATCCTTAATAATAATAATTAAAATTAAGTATTTATTAAACGTACTCTTTCGTGTCTTAAAGTGTGTGCCCAATAGGCTCAATTTTGAAACGTATCGTGCTAGTACGACTACCATACCCAACAGGCAAAACGAACCAGATATTTCAATAACACATATGTCAGCTTTATGTTTTTCTTTTTCCTTTTATTTTTTTCTCTTATTCTCCCCCCCCTCTTCTTTAACTTTAGCTGCGGAAGTGTTGTCAAAATTAAGAAATGGTTAAAGTATATTTATTGGACTTAGAGGGATTTTGCAAACAAAATGAGTAATTACACTGATTGGTAGGGATCCTTATGTCATGAGTTCAAGTTTTGTAACCAAATACTTTAAAACCTTTCTTTCTTCTCCAAAGATACTCTTTCGTAACCAAGTCTTATTCGATTCTAACATGCCGCGCTTGGAGGGTACTTTTGAGATAGTCTCGTGTGTCTTATTCTTGGTGTTCTCATTAGTTGTAATCTAACATTTAATTGGAACGATTGGATGAAATGTCTTGTTACCTTACTTTGTATTCTCTTCTACCTCCTTGCTAGTTTTTAATAAATTGCCGTTCAAAAAAAAAATACTCTTTCACATCACTACCTTATTTTTATTTAAATGAACCAAACACATCTAAGCCACTTTTTTATGTGTGCGTACTAGTAATATCATACCAGTAATTGATACTTGTGTTTGTGGTTATTTTTGTTTGCTCGTGATATATAATTTAACATGTTTCTTGTGTTGCTTGCGATAAAGGGATGCTTATGATCTGATAGATAAGATGTTATTATTCATAAGTGTTCGATAAAATGTATATATTAGCTTATTTTTTATAATACAAATATTAATTACAGGTAATATTGCAAAGAGCTTGCAGTTTGTTTATATAAAAAAAAGTGTGAAGTATGTCGCATGTGCCAAGACCCCATATTAAAGTCCTAAAACGTCCCGGACGCAAAATAGGAAATATTTTTGTTGTGACTTATTAGGTTGTTGATTTACAATTTTGTGGATAATTTTATACTCATGCTGCTTTACATATTTGTTGTTTGCTCTAAATTTTAGGTTTTGAAACGGTTAAATAGCTTTGTTTTTTCAAGTTTAGCTTTTTTCCTTCAACTTTAACGGTTCTAGATGTTATTAACTTAGGCGTTGATATGAAGTTTGCAAATTTGGGCTTTAGGTTAGAATCCATTTAGTCGTCCGAATTCGTTTACTTTTATAAATAAAGTTAATTTTTTGTAATAAATCGTATGTAGGCCAGCAATATTGTAATATTTGGCTCACTTTATTCAGAATGTAAAGACCTTTTTGTCGTTATATTTTTCATAAAGAAATCGCTAGATATCAATTAGATATTTCATAAATAACGTTGTTATTTAAAAAAAACGTAAATAGCTAAAGGTATAGAGTAGTTTTTGTAACTTATCACATAGTCCGGAAAGATCTTGTGATTTTCTTTTTCTTTTTCTACAAAACAACGTCACGGTATACCAATTGTATATATGTATAACATGTATTGGGGGACTTTATTTTGAAACCCAAAGAAGTGCCATAACTGACAGAACTCTATTCGACCAATGAAAATTTTCTAATTATTAAATGTTTTGGTTCAATCCAAAAGGGTATAATACTAAAAGACACTTTTAATATTATTATTTATTTATTAAGATAAATTTTTGTTTTTTTGGGTAAAGGGTTTCCCTGATAAATTGTATTACTCGAAAAAATGTTTAAGTACAAAAGATGAATGTGAAGTCCCTCATCACAGTTCATTTAAGGACACTCGCAAGCAACAAGAGAGCTACTAATCAAACAACTACATAAGAATGACATGCCATTTTTATGACTAACAAAGAAAGAAACAGTAACTACTTCCTAACACGACTATTTATGCGGATATTATAATGATCACAAAAGCCTGCATTTGCTCGGTAATCATAAAATGCGCCTCATTATATTCAGCATAGATCCAAGTCGTATTCACCAGATTAATCCCTCCACTAGTCGAGGAGAAATATTTTGTCAGTCATCATTCGGGCAAGAAATCTTTGTATCATTGATTTCATCCTATTATGTCCACCAAGGGATTTTAGGGGGTGTTTAACTTTTCCTTGTTGCATCTTAATGGGATGAATGTGATTCAGGGGTTGTTTGATAAAAATTAATGATTAGCGTTGAATAATTTGTTATAGTAAATAGAGTAAACTACCACCGTTCGTCCCTTCTTGTTTCCGTTGACCGCAGCACTTAGTCTCTTGAACGAAAAAAAATTTCACCATCGACCTTAAGTTAGGAAACGTTTCCGTAGTTATTTCCCTCACTTTAAATGGACCCACTAACTCGTCGTTAACTGCCCCATTTGGTCACCATGTGACGGTATTTTCATCATTTTACACTTCTTTTCTTTTTTTTCATGTTCATCTTCAACAATAAACCACCCACTACCCATATTTCGAATTCACATTTATAATCTTGTTTTGGTCTTTTGTTTTAAATATCTAAGATTACGTAAAGCCAAATCATGACCGCAGATAATCAATATCTATAGAATTATTTCATCAATGCACACTGTTAAACACCAATAAGATAAAGAAAAAAATAATGTTACATCAAAAACAAAAACCCCAAGATCAAAAACCAAAATTATCCCAACATCCTCTTCCATTACCTCACACCAACACAATTCATTGTCAACATCTTCTACAAATTTATCAAATTTCAAAACAAATCCACCAAAACAAAAGTATACATGTTAAAACTAATCGGTGTACCAAAAATAAAAAGAACCCATTTCATTTAAAGAGAAACTTAAATCTATATAATTTCCAACAAATTCATTTCAATTCCCAATCTTGAAAATTGATAACAATAAATCTAATACACAAGCCAATTTCTGTGAAGATCCTAACTTTCTTGAGCTAAAAAAACTGAATTTTTACATATCCCGTCTCATTCAAATTAAAATCTGCAAAACCCAAAACTAATTTGTTCTAATGTTCTACAAAACCCAACGATTAAAATATGGGAAACCATCACACGATGCCTTGCCGAAGAGCTTCCGAGCAGACGCCGCCGAACAACCGCTAATCATAGTCGAACAAACACAATGGTGGCGGTGTTTCTTGGTGCAGAGAGTGATGTTAGGTGTATGAGTTTGGTATCATCTATTAAGAGTATCCTTTCGAAAATGAAATAATGAAGTAGTGTAAATTGGGGTTATGGGCTTTTGTTTTGTGCGATTCGAGGTTGTGTGAATTGGGAAGTTGATGTGTGTGGGTTTGATTTTATTTTCGTAGATGGGATATTGGTATGTATGGGATTTGATTGTTGTAGGTAGGTATGAAAAAGATGATGAGAAAATCAAAAGGATGTTATGTTTTGTTAGTGAAGGGAAAAGACGACTTTACCCTTGTGGGTTAACAACTTAACGACAGTTAGTGAGCCCGGTTAAAGTAAGGGACTAACGATGGATAACGTTTCTCACTTAAGGTCGGATGGTGCAATTTTTTCGATCAAGGGACGAAAGGATGCGGGGGGGGTTTTTTTCCAAAAAAAAAAAAAAAAATAAAAAAATCGGCCCCAAAAAAAACCACAAGGCTAAGAACGGTGTAGTATACTCTAGTAAATAAGTCATATGTGTATTATAATAGAGAGAAAAGCATAACAATTAAAACATTAACAAAAAATTTGTTTTAAATCACATTTTTTCTTTTTATTCACTCTACTTATCATACTTTATTAATTAATTTCTCATATCTTTAATAATACAAAATTGAAAATTTATTAACATGTGCATGTTTGGACAGTGTATTGTCGTCGGAAATTTCAATTTTATAAAAGGATGATCTTTATATAATAATGTAGGAAAACATATTCTTTAATATCAAATGGTGATATAGTGAAAGAAAATGGTACTGAATGAAATTGCTATGGTCGGGCCCAGAATGAAAACAGCACAGTTAGAAATCGTCAGAGTGTTAAATTGTTCATTTTCAATAACAACTTGCCTCCGTACGATTTTGATCTACATCTGTTGCCTCATTCAAAGCTATCAAACACCCTCTCAAAGTCTTTATTGTCTCTTATTTGGTAGAACACAAATGGACTCTCCTCTAATTAAGAGGCAAATTAAAAAAAGCATTAACTACATTGTATTATTTAGTAAACATGCCCTTATGGCTTTTACTAATTGATGCTTCTTTTGACTCTTTAAACTGCAACCAAAGATACCATTTTTCTTGGAACTTTACATACTTCATCAATCTCTGTCTGTTACAATCACTCATATTATCATTCACTGACTTATTTTGTTTACCTTAATTTTGGGAACATTTTTCTTTCTTTTTTTAGATTTAGTTTTCATCTTCTTTTTTAGAAAAATAAAGTCCTGTGGCATATGGGTTTTCATTTTTAAATGTAATTATTTTTTGGTTTTTCAGTTTACAATTGTTTGAACAAATATGTGTCACTTAAAATGGTGACTAAACATATGTTTGTAGTGTACATTTTTAAACTTTCAAATCCAAAATCACAAACATAAAAGGTATAAATGTAACTTTTAAAAATTATGACAAATCAAGTACATAAATAATATACACAAAATTTGATATTAAATTAAGTACAATTCAAATACAAATATATCATGTTGAATATAAATGTGCACGCCTTCAAAGAACATATGTGCACGCCTTTAAAAAACAAATGTATTTGAAGTTTCTCATCTAATTCATTCGAACATGTACGCACACCAATTAAAAACATATGTGCACGCCTTCAAAAAACATATATGTATTTTCAGTTTCTCATCAAATTCATTAGAACATGTGTGCACGCTTTCAAAGAATATATTTGCACTTTTTTAAAAAACTTTGTAGTTCCAGCTTTCTAAAATGCAAATATGATTAGAATTACATGATAGTTGAGTAAAGTAATAAAGACATTAAAAACTTACTTTCCTAGGCAACTCATCATACAATTTTTTGATTAACGAAAGTAAGGGGTTGTTTGATAAAAAAAAGTTAATTTAGCACCGAATGAATCAACGTGCTGAGTGATTCTAAGATGGTGGGGTGATGATAATGATTCTGAGTCAAAATAATTGTTTGATACTTGTTTTGAATGAATTAGATAAATAACATAAATTTACCAATTTAAACTTGTATCTAATTTAAAGCTAGAACGTTTTTAGTTTATTTTCATCCTTCATCGAATCTTGTTAAAAGATCATTAAGAACTTCGACATTCAAGAAATAATGTTATTAATTTTTGAATATTAGAATTTAAATTCATAGCTCAAGTGATGGTAATATTATAATGTTGTCGATGGTTCGTTTGTTAAAATATTCATCAACTTAGACAAAAATCTCATGTCTTTATTTCTCTCATCATAATAGTACTTTAGTCATGAAAATCTTCGATCAATATAAAAATTATCACTTTAGACCAAACTATGGGAAATAAAACTAAAAACACTCAAAAACTGAAAAATGAAAAAAAAAAATTCCATAGCATAAATTATGTGATGGATGGCAGGTCTTTAGCGAGGACTATTTTTCAGTTGGAATATCCGTCGTTGAACAGCAGTTTCAGTCGGAAATCCGTCGCTGACAGCATGTTTTACGAAGATTTGTGATGGGAAATGTATGTCGCTGAATCTTGGTCGTAATTCTGGTTCGTCGGAAAATTAAGTTGGATACTGTGGCACGAAACAAAACAGTATCTCTTGGAAATCCGTCGCAAATCTGTCGGTAAAGCATAGTAGTCGGAAATCTATCAGAAAATTTCCAGAATTAGCGACGGAATATTTTCCGTCAGAAATTTCTGTCGCTGAAAGTCATTTTTCTAGTAGTGGGTAACGGGAAAAAAATGAATTGGAGTGACATTCGAGCTTGTATAGCCCATTCAGAATTGCTTTGGCCCATTCAACATCAATTTTTTTCTACCAAACAACAGACAAGGGCTCAAGTGTGAAGCAACTAAAGCCATCGCTTTAGGCCCCTGAATATTTAAGGCCCCAAATTTTCTAAACACCCTTTACGAATTTAGTCGGTCACTATTCTTTAGGGCACCATCTTGAGGTTCGATCTATAAAAAACCCTACTACTATAACTGTAAAAATTATTAAGGATGTTTGCTTATTTTTTAAATCCATACGACTAAGTTCTTATTTGAGATTAAAAAACACGACCATGTCCTTCTTTTTATTATTACAAAAAGATGAATTGAGCTCTTCTAATGATATAAAGTCTAATGACTTTTAGCCGATATAGCGAACAAATTAAACATGGTCAAAAGAAATCCCATCATGAATAGTGTTTTGAAGGAATAAGAATAACTTATTTTTCAACAAACAAACATGAACATGAATGTTCGTTTGTTTAAGTGTTCATATTAGTTGGTTTGTTTAGTTAACCAAAACTAACGAACATGAAAAAGCCTCGTTCGTGTTGGTTTGGTTCTTTAGCCCTACTTATAGATCATAAAACGAAGTTTATTTTTTTCTCTTATATTATTTTTCTTTATATTTTTTTTGCATTGTGTTCTTGGTTTGATAATTAGATGTTCTATTGCTATGAATATAGCTTAGCAAAGTGAAAAAAAATAAAATTCAAAAAGGCCTCATACTTGAATTTCGCATTAGGCCTCCACAAGGCTTGAGCCACCCCTGCCAAACAAACTTGCCTTTGTCGGAATCAGTGATGGGTGCTTAGTCATTTCATTAAGTAGCAATCAACAAAGCCCTTAAGTAACATACATGCATAAGGTAAAAGTTCAAAAATAGGAAACCCGATGCACAATCATGCTAATAACACATTATTAGGAGCCAATAAATAAACCTCGTGGAATATCTAATAACAGAGACTAAATTAATAAAATCACATATAGTCACAACGTTGCCATGAAAGATCACAAAAGCCCACAAATCCACTTATACCTATAAAAAATTATTAAAGAGTTAAAAATTGTCATGCGCATTACCGTTCTGCATTACTACTATAGAACAATATCATAACAAATCAAATTTCAGATAATCTATAAACATGTTTTGTGTGTGAATCTATAAAACAGGGGAAAACATAACATTAATAATAACCATGATCCTGAGTTTTAAACATGAATTTTTTGAAAAAAAAAACAGAACTACATATACAAAATGCAAGGATAAAGAACAAACCTTATATTAGAGTATCGGAGAGAGAGATCGAATGTTGTTTCTTCATTTTTTCCGTCAGAAGAATTTTCAATGCATACACTACAACATTTACCACAATCCCTAGCGACAAATCCACGCTTTCCCGGGTCAGATTTTGTTCGCTCGGGATGAGATTCCGGGTACATGTCGCCCGGATAAGTTGCAGGGAAAAGCTCGCTGGGATACAATCCCGGGCGACTCTTTCCCGAGCGGACTTGTGGGGCCCACGTTAGTTTCCGTCAAAACTTATTAGTGCCACAGGTGGATTGAGTTTCCCCGGGCGACATGTCGCCCGAGAAAGTGGTTTCGTAAAAAAACTAATTTAACCTGATGAATGATTAATTAATTAATTGCGCCTAATCCCGGGCGACATGTCGCTCGGGAAAAGTTTCATATACGTTGACTTCTCAACCTTCAAAATAGCTTTTATCGTTTAGTGCCGGTTAACCCGGGCGACATGTCGCCCGAGATTGCTATGCCATTTTTTAGTTTAGCTTTTCCAGGGCGATATGTCGCCCGTGATTCATATGAAATATTTTTAGTGTGCCTTTTCCCGGGTGACATGTCGCTGGATAGGTTTATGGATTTGTTTCTAGTGCAGCTGCACAGGAGGTATTTTTTTCTATATTTTGTTATGGAATTATTCGGAAAAATCTACCAAACATCATAACACTGTAATAAACCAAATTAGCAATATCCCAAAAATTCATCACTATTGTACCAAAAACACATTTATACAATATAATGGATCAACGCATTTGATTATTAAGGCTAAATCGTCCAAAATCCTTATAAAACAATATAGTCTTACAAACGGGCTCCTAGTTCGCACTTGCATTATCCGCAAGTTAAGTCATATATTCAACTAGATAGGGAAACAAATGTTACATAAGGGTCGCAATTATCAACGTAAAGAAACAAAATAGCATACTAACCCATATATAACATCTCTAACTATCGCCATCCTCCTCGTCCTCCTCATCCTCGCCGCCGTCCTCATCGTCGGCCATCTCATCATCCCCGCACCCGCCACTCCCGCTGGCATTACCGAACTCAGGTGTTGACTCATACTGTGTAAGCATCTGTGAAAACTTGTCGTCACTTCTAAAAAGCTTCATCATCAAGTTCACCTGTTTGGTTAGGTACTTGTTCTTCTTTTTGAGCTTTTCGACATCGGCGGAGTTGTGCGTGCATTGAGGCGGGGGCGGAGGGGGCGGAATGAGGACATCTGTGGCCCGTCCCGGCAATACCCTACCAACACCGGGAAGGTGCCCCCGCTGCTTGCCCTTTCGAGCCAGGGCATTGATCTCTTCTTCAGTGTAGGGCACACCCGACGGGGTGTTGGAGCCTAGAGCCTGCAGCCTCAACATCTCCTCCTATGTAGTGACAAAAACACAAGATAGTTAATATATTAGTCGGGTTGCTACATTATTTCTCGACAAATCATTAAAGTGCGTGTTTTGAAACAAAAACTTCGTATATAGCTCGGTCCTATCCGGTGAATAAATCGTTACAGTGTGTGTTAACGTAGAAGGTGTCGATCACTGCGACGGGTACTCCCGAAGTGGCTGAGCTCTTCATCTGGAATACAATCATATATAAGATGAAACAAATTAAAAACGACAAATCACAACACACCAAAGCGTATAATCAGATATATATGTATATATGTATGTAAAATAATTATAATATTTATTACCATCTGATCTCGAAGGCAAAGAAGTGACCGAGATCCATGCTGGCATACGACCGTACTCTTTGCCTGGTTTTGGCGATTTTGAGTGGCTCGGGCTTGGTTCCTGGGATCATACCAAAAGGCAATCTGGGCATCCCAATCTGCCGAGGTAATGCTCTCGGGACGTCGCTCCCTGATGCTCTCTACATCTTAAGTCCCGATCTCAGGGTTTATAACCTAATGCGCTGCCTTGAGGGAAGCCTTGTTGGTATTGTACAACTTTTGCAGATGCTGCTGGATGCCCGCATTGATATCTGTCCAACGCTGGGATTGCATGTGAGGCTCGAGGTCAAATTGGTTGCAATTCATTTTACAACAAAACAAAGATAGAGTTAGAGATATTTTTATGATTTTTATCTAAATTTGTTTAGTTTTTTATTATGATATAAATAATTAAAAGATAAATAAACGAATTTAGATAAATATACACAATTAAATAAATGAACACGATAATGAAATAAACATAAAAGGATAACTGACCCCAATCTCTGAAATGATCGCCGCCTTCCGCTCCTTCGGGACCTTCTCCCAAGAGGGGTAGTACAACGGCACACTCCTAACGACCTCCCCGATGTAATTAGACCAGTGAGCCGCATGGGGACCGAGAGGGTTTAGGGTTTGTTTGTCACCCTGCTCAAAATTGATCGGGACGGGGCCTTTAGCTACCGCGATCTCCTTTAGCGAAAGGTTTCGGGTCTTGTCGCGGGTATTCAGCCTGCCCGCTCCCCTGCCGCCCAAATTGGGCTTTCGTTTACCTTTGCCTGCAAAATCAAGTTAGTGATAAAGTCATAAAAATTCAAGGCAAGCAAGTTCAATATATGTATCAAATTTATGCTTGTATTACAATAATCCAGAAATTCTTACCTCGGTTAGCAAAGCAACCCATGCAACCGCTGGGTACATGGTGTGGAGGGGGACGATCCTCACCGCCACCGTCACCGCCGTGGGACCGGGCAACATCTGCTGACATCTGTACAAGTACAATTAGCATAACATATAGAAATTCATGAACAAAATAATATAAGCATGCACACATCCAAATACATACATATCCAAATAAATATACACATTTAAACAATCCACAACAATTTCATTCATTCATTCAAATATATAAGTGTATTTTGCAAGTTACAACTCAAGATCAATCTTCTTCTTCACTAGAATAAACTTTCTCAACACCATCATCATCAACATTGATGAGGTCTTCATCATCAGAATCTGCTAAATCATGAGGAAGGGCGTCTTCATCATCAGTAATATCATCGTCTTGGTCAACAACATCAATGATATCTGGCGGTGCGTCAACCTCCGTTGATTGACCATCTATATGCAAGGTCGCATTATCCAAGTCATTCAAACTAGTAGAAAGTGGGAGATCAGATGAGTTGTCAAAATGTATAATATCAGGATCGTCCTCTACCACGATAACACCCCCGTCGGAAAACTTTTTATGATTAACATGTTCGACGACCTTCCAGTGGGGTTTGGCCTTATCTTCAAGGTAGAAGACTTGTTTGACTTATCTTACAAGAATGTATTGATCATCTTTAAATGGCTCACCTCTTGTGTCGATTTGTGTCATGTTGTTTCTAAGGACAAGACATTTAACTTTACGTCCTTGGTTGCGAGTGTCGAACCACTTAACTCGGAACAACACAGATTTGAACAACAAATACTTAAACTCAAGGATTTCTTGAAGCTGACCATAATACATTTCTTCGTTAGGGCCAAGCGAACAAATGCCACTGTTTTGAGTTGTGCGACGTTCATCGCGGCTGTGCACGACATACCTCACACCGTCGACTACGCAAGAGTTTATTGAGATTAGAGTACATGTTGGTCCACAAGCCAAAGCGAATAACTTGCTGGTTGTGCTAACCTCTGGGTCTTTGTCATTGTCTATGTGACGTTGACGGATCTATGAAGAAGATAGGATTAGATAGAGAACACAAGATATGATATTGTTATTTTTACAGTTAAGTACACAAAATAAGTCTAAGTTCACTTGCGACCCAAACCACTCGGGGAATTCTTCTTTCATGTCTTTGTTAGGAAATAAACTGAAAAACGTTCATGGTATTACAATAAGTCGTCGAAATGATAAGTTTAGAAAAAAAAGTTTCAAAATAAAAAAACACGTACCTTTTGAACTGGACATGTACGTGTCAATCTCAGGACTGTTGTGAAGTACATACCATTTCACTTTCTTCAACTCTTGGGCATCAAAACGAATAACCGATCATAAACCAATCGATTTACATACCGATCGGAACACCTAAAACTGACACGTTAGGGGAGGGGGATCCACATTACGGTCAGGACGATTAAATTTTGTGGTAACATCCCGAAAATAATGAGAACTGAAATTCAATGTTTCTTTTACAACATAACCCTCCGCAATCGAACCTTCTGGCTAAGCTTTATTTCGTACATAACCTTTTAGCTTCTTCATGTATCTTTCAAATGGAAACATCCACCGAGGGCGAATAGGCCCGCCTTCAAGAGCCTCTAGAGGTAAATGGATAACCAAGTAAATCATAATGTCAAAGAGAGCAGGAGGATATATGATCTCAAGATCGCACAGAATATCGACCGCCTTGATCTGAGCTTTCAACATGTCATCCTTCATCAAAGTTGTAGAGCAGATTCGCTTAAACAAGGAACATAGCTCGATTATTGGTTTTGCAATATTATCGGGCAAGTAATTTTGAAGTCCATAAGGAAGTAAACGTTACATCATTATATGAAAATGCGTATAACCGATTTACTATTTGAGAAAATTTCGGCAGCATTTCTCCTCAACTCCCCAAATATGTGTTTAAAGACATATTC
>BQNB010091661.1:3673-26814 GCA_026074375.1 Tanacetum coccineum
GGATTTACGACCCGGGAACATTCTATACTACTTCTCGGTATCATTGACTCTGCTTTTAGACTATTCTTACTATATATTTGATGTTTTATTATATCATATATATATTTTAAGGTGTAGTCAGAGCGGATCAAACATCGTTTGGTAAACAGCCGATAATAATACATTTTAATCTTTTATCTTGGTTTAGAAGATGACTTTCAGCGTTTGACCATTGATTTTGACGTTTTAGCAATGGATTAGCAGGAGTGGACAAGTTCGACATTGGAACAAACGGTCAATCTTCTAAAGTTGTTATTAAATAAGGTTCAAGGCCATCAAGAAATACCAAAACCCTATTTTTCCAACTTGTAAAGTCATCTTTATCAAATGTAGTAATATTTGTAAAATGAGAACCTCCTCTACTATCAAGCAGTTAAGGAAGGTTATCATTGTTTTCCTCAACAACATTTCAAGCTACATTAGTTGTAGTTGTGTTGGTGGTATCAATATTAAGAATCGTGTCAACCCTATTAGCATTAGGGCAGCTTGGACTGCCAGTACCAGTTCCTAGTGTTGGTGGGATAGGTGGTAAGGTTCCAGACATGATAGGATCTCAAAAAGTTTTAAAACAAAGAGCAGTTTCTTAAAGGTTTTATTACTCGAAACTGCTTTGATACCAATCACTACTACACAAGTGGGCTAATGTCTATTGTGGAATGTAACACTTATCACAATAGTCAAATAACACAAGTAATAACTTTTCAATCGTGTAATGCTTTATTGATAAGAATCAAAGTATTACAATGTGCTATGGATCGCACAAGTTGAATGATAATGTAAGATCACCTTTTGAACAAGTAAACTTAATTAATGAATCAAGTTTACAAGCAAACTTATCTGGACAGTTGATTGAGACAGCCGACCTTTGTTAAGTTCAAAAGGAGTAAATGTAATAATAACAACAACAATTATAGAAACAACATTTACTCTAAACTTCTTTCTCTATTTATACTAGTACGAGGTTGTATCCTTAGTGGGGGTAGTTGCAATGTGTCAAAAATCTAGTGGAGGACGTATGAGGCATTTAATGCACGTCCATTCTTGGAAACTACCCGCCCATACTTTAGTGAACAGTTCTGCAAACTGTTCACTACTTTTACCAACTTAGTACTTGGTATAGGCTTTAGCTTTAATCAATGTTTATCCCGTCATAGACACTTGCTAAGTTTCCCGCCTTCTTTGGTGGCTAATCTTTAAGCCAGCTTGTTCTTCTTTAAAGGGTGATAGGATAGTCAGAGTATTGCCACCTCTGACTCTCCTTAGAACCTCATCGTATTCCTTCTACATACCAGCTAATATCTATCCCAGCTGACGAGTATGTCTTCAAGTAATCGTCAACTTCCTTGACAATGTATTTGACTTGAATACGTCTGATGTTGCTCTCTAAGGCTTTGTACTCAGAGAGTCCTTTAATGCCAGCTGATGCTTTGCACTCAGCTGGTCTTCTTCACCTCTGAGTCTAGCACTCAGAGGTTCTACAATAGTTAGCCTAATTTCTGTTTAAATCTAGTCAAGGATCATTGGGCTTTGAATTGGCCCAACAGAAATCCTTCCAGTGTCAACATTAAATAGCTCTACGATAGGTAACTTGCGAGATTCTACAATAGTTAGCCTAATTTCTATTTACTTTTCAGTTACGTGTTAATCATATGCTATTACTAGATCCAATCCGCTGCGTACTCGTAGTAACTTGGTTACTTAGATGTTAAATCCCAACAGATCACCCCTGGCTCATATACTGATAACTCAACAGGCATAAACTATGTTTCAGACGACGGGTTTATTGAAGGTGGTGCAACTTATGAATTTGCCACTAGCAGCAATAGTTTCCAACTAAGCTCCCTAAGATACTTTCCTAAAAATGAACGGAACTGCTACACTCTCCGACCCAAACAAGGGAAAAATAATAGGTATTTGATCAGGGCAATAATTGGGTATGCAAACTATGACTATAGAGATCAAAACCCTCAATTTGATCTTTATCTTGGAGCAGATTATTGGGCTACAGTTAACATTACAGACCGCATGAAGGCAAAGGCCTACGAGATAATACACCTCAGCTTATCAGATTACATAAATGTTTGTCTCATAAATACGGGTCATGGAATCCCTATTATTTCTGCTTTAGAACTAAGGCTTTTGGATATCACCATGTATGAAGGTCAATTCCAATCACTAATCCTCTCCAATCGCCGCAACTTTGGTACAAATGAAACAGTCAGGTCAGCATCATTAATTTCTCAAAGCCAAGCAAAAAATAAATCACACAACTTATGGTGCAGTCCAGCTTGACTATTATTAAATATTTTTTGGCTGATACAGATATAAAGACGACGTGTATGATCGGATATGGTATCCACTGTCTCTGCCTGGCTGTAGAGCCGTAAATAATTCTGATGTAGTTTCTGCAGGACCTTTAGACGAAGAAAAATTACCATTAAAGGTCAGAAGCACTGCCTTTACACCTATAAACTCTACGCACATGTTAACGTATACTTGGGTTGCCAATACCACTGATAAGTTTATCATCTACATTCACATTGCTGAAGTTGAAATACTAAAAAGCAACCAGAAAAGAGTTTTTACCATTTATCTTAATGGTGCCCACTTGTTTGGACCATTTTCTCTCTCAACTAGCTTAACCACCATAACCAATCAATCAACTCATACTGGTTTTTCAAGCTATGAGCTTGAACTAATTCCAACTCTAGATTCAACCCTCCCTCCTCTCTATAATGCCATAGAGACTTATAAAGTGAAGAAACTCGTACAAAACCAAACACAAGATCGAGACGGTAAATATGTACTAGTACTATAATAGTAACATGCATTTTTTTAGTGAAGTGATTTACCATAATATTTTACTTACAATTTAATGCTATTTCCCGTTGTTCTTATAATGAAATTAGCTGCAGCAATCTCGAATACCAAGTATACGTATGGGTTAAAAAGAAACTGGCAAGGGGATCCGTCTGTTCCACAAGCATATCCATGGGATGGTCTTAACTGCAGCTACAAAGATACGCTGTCACCTATGATCATATCCTTGTATGTATTCCATTTAACGACTATCACTGAGTAATAGTTCTGTTTTATTACCATTGACAATTACTTATTTAAATTTGATGTAGGAACCTGTCCTCTAGCGGATTAATGGGAGAGATAGCCACTGCCTTGGCTAATCTAACTATGATAGAATCATTGTAAGTTCTTTCTCACATAGTTGGCGCCTTCAAAACAATAGCGTATACTACTTGATCATCTAAAATAACTTATCTAACTTCGGTATATATTCTTGTTCAGGGATATGTCCAACAACAACTTGACAGGAATTGTGCCGAAGTTTCTTGCAGATCTAGATTTCTTAAGATTTCTGTAAGTTACATGGTTGTAGATCTCAGTTACTTGTTTTTATATGGTACATAATGGTTTTACATGGTGTTTCTTATAGAAACTTAACAGGAAATAATTTCACAAGACCACTACCAGCAGAACTCCTAGCAAAGTCAAAGAAACGGTCGTTATTTCTGAGGTTTGCTCTTTAGCATAGAACTATACTCCAAGAAATAGTTAACTGGCATTCAACTAAATTGTTCTAACAGTCTAACATTTACTATAATCAGCATTGAAGAAAGTGGCGATCAAGATAAAGGTTATTGTCTCAATGGGTCATGTAAAAACAAAAAACATACCAAGGTGGTTATTCCAGTGATAGTAGCAATTGTCGTAGTCATTGTGCTACTGATCGCATCTGTCATAGTATGGAAATATAAACGGTGAGAAACAAAAGGTTTTCAATATCGTTACCTCATTATCTTATAGCATGATAATTTCATATATGTCCTTATCTAAAGAAAATCTTATGAAACGGAAAGGTTTCTCAGTATTTGAATCAATAAATGTAGATTTGGCCATAAAAGAGGACGCTTTTTGTTAGTGATTTTAGTGTCATCAACGGCCATTTAGGTAATGACGATTTACTAGAGACTAATGAGATTTCATATTCGGCTCGGATACGAGTTAGGGAAGTGTGGAGTGCACACTCGTTGAGCTAATATGTTTTCGACCATGACAAAAATGCAGGGGTCAAGGGGGCTGCGCCCCCTTGCGGGGTCAAGGGGCAGCGCCCCTTGCGGGGTCAAGGGGCAGAGCCCCTTGCTGGGGTCCCGCTGACCCAAACGGTATATTTGGGGGGCCGCATGTCGTTGGGGTCTGGAGGCAACGACCCCAGCGGGGTTCGGGGCAGCGCCCCGACCCAAACGGTATATTTGGTGCTCCAAGTAAGTTATCTGTTTTTCCCCTCTTATTTCCCCAACCTGTGACTGTTGAAAAAACAGTTGTGAAAGTTGGTTTCAACCAACTTTAACTGCTTAACTGTCATTTAGAATCTGTTTTATAAATAGATCCATTAGCCTCATTCATACATACGAAAATACACTTACAATTTCCCTATTGTTCTTGATTTGTGATTCTTGTGCCTAGAACACAAATTGACATTCTCTTTGTATTATCCCGATTGAGATTTCGTGCAACCCAGGCATCTTATAGGGTCAAAATACGGAAAGTGAACTTAACACGATACAACAGAGATATCCAGATCATCACACACCCCAATTTCTAACACTTTGAAGCAAAGGAATCAACAGTATACATATTCTGAGGTCAAGAGTATTACTAACAACTTCACGACGGTTATTGGGAAAGGTGGATTTGGAGCCGTGTTCCGTGGATCTATTGGGGGTAACCAAGTTGCTGTGAAGATTCTTTCTGAATCATCAGCTCAAGGGTACAAAGAATTTCAAGCTGAGGTAAGTTGGGTCATTGCTGAAAAGGCCTTCCAGGTTAAAATGAATTAAAAGGTTACTATAATCACCTAATATAAATATGAATTTCAATTATTATCAATGTTATTAATATTACAATTTTAGGTAGCTATTATGAACAGCTACAAGAACGCTAAAGCACAATCTTTTGCAATGAATTGACTAATTCAAATTTAAGTACAAAAATTAGTCATAACATAGATGACTAAATAATATTTGTTTGCAGGTCAAGCTTCTAATGGATGTTCGTCATAAAAACATAACTTTGCTCATTGGGTACTGCAACGAAAGCAACCACAAGGGAATCATCTATGAGTATATGGCTAATGGGAACTTGGGACAGCATCTATTTGGTAATTGGCCCGAGTTATTGCTTCTTCCTTGTTTTAACCACATATTTATCCGTTTAATAGAAGTACCACTCTATTAAAAAATTAGTGCTTCTCATTATCCTGAGTTGAAGTTCTATTATAATGTCCTAATTAACGATTCCAGGCTCTTATGAAACACAAAGTTCTACTACTAATATATCTACATTGGAATTACTTGCTCAGATGGATGTTCAAACGTCTTGAGCTGGGAAAGAAGACTACAAATTGGATGTGATGCAGCAGAAGGCTAGTAACTAGATTGTTTTTTTAAACGCACTCACACACCAAATTCCCAGTTGGGAATTGATCTCACAACCACTGAGTTGATAGGGCACCTCATATATATACACCTATACATTACTTCTTTAACATGAATGCATCTATATTATAGGACTAGCATACATGCATCATGGTTGCAGGCCACCAATAGTCCACAGAGATGTAAAGTCTTCAAACATATTGTTAAATGAAGGTTTCCAGGCAAAATTAGCAGATTTTAGCCTGTCACGAGCATTTACAGATGATGATGCCACCCATGTGTCAACATCAGTAGTTGCTGGCACTTACGGGTACATTGATCCCGAGTGAGTTTTTCTCTTCCAAGGTTTTCAAGTTGAAAAGTAACTTTTAATATATGGATATTGAAAATGGAGGCCACCAAATTTATTTCAAACGGTCCAAATTTGATTGAAAACATGTTTAATGAGAAATTTCCACCAATTTTTGTCTTTTCCATAGTAACTTGTGTAGTTTACAAAATGGAAATAGTGACCATTGTAATTTCTTTTTTCAAATCACTTTTAGATTATCTGTCATCAAGGTTGGTTTTTGTTTACTATATTTAGTATACACTAAACCAGATACATACATGAGGTTGTTATAAAGTAGTTCCAGTAGTTGGGTAGTCTTAGTGAAAAGAGCTAAATACTTGGGTGGCCTCCTTAAATAATATCCTTCAATATTAACTAACTGAGAATAACAATAATTTTTTTCCTAGTTGGTGAAATATTGAAAGTGTGTTTTATCGCAGCTCAACAAACAGGTTGACAGTGAAAAGTGATGTGTATAGCTTTGGCGTAGTACTCCTGGAGTTGATTACAAGCCGCCGGGCAATATCAGAAAACAAAAACATAATTGACTGGGTCAAGTCAACTGTTGCAGAAGGACATGTTGAACATATTATTGATCCTAAGTTACAAGGGGACTTTAACAGAGATACAGCCTGGAAGGTGGTAGAATTGGCTATTGCCTGTGTTTGGCCTATTCTTCCATCAAACGGCCAACCATGAATGACGTCGTGATGGAGCTCAAGTACTGTTTGCAAGCAGAGCAAATTCATCGTTCCATACCAGATAATGAAAGTGTATCCTTGAACTTGGACAGTATGAGCGATCCAATGCCAAGATAGTGAAGTCTTGAAATTGTCAAGTGTTAAACGTGGTGTAACTTATGCATTTGTACTTTTGTTATGGTTTTATTTTCGTGCTGTAAAACGGATCCCAAGAATTTAGTTCAATCCAACTTTAGTAGATCTCATACATGTTGTGATTTTCACAGGTTTCTGTTGGGGGGAGTTTCCAGGATCTACATATTGATCATAACAAGCATCATGAAACATCATCAACATGAATTAAAAGAACAAATGATATGGTGATACCTTTCTATGAATTTCTGGATATAAAAAGTGAAAGGGTGAGTTGTTTTTACAGGATCTCATAATCTATTATATAATGAATGAAACGGTGTGAATAAGAGGACGTGATGTTGAGAGAAACCAAACAAACGTATCTGTTCATCCTTTAATAAACGTTAGTTACCAACTAAAACCTAATGGGCCCCCTAAATATCTAAATGTGCAGGCGTGTAAAAAACGAGTCCATGGCTTTTCCTCTTCTGGTGTGTCGTTTTCCAGCCGATACACAGGTATACGATGGTTGTTACTTCCTTCACAAAGATTTAAATGGATTATGTTTTTTCCAAATATTCCCCTAATTCTGTTTATTCTTTGTGTTCTTCCAATCTTCTTGTTCTTGATTTCTTCCTGGTCTTCTCTTCTTGAATTTGTTCCATAGTATGTAGTTTGTTGTTTGCAGTCTTCATCTCTATTTGTTGAATCCTTATATCCAGGATTATGTTGCATATGTCTTTCATCCTTATTTCCAGGACCATGTACACGTCTTTAACCTTATTTCCAGGATCATGTAGACGTCTTTATCTTTATTTCCAGGATCATGTACACGTCTGAAAGATCTCTGCAAAAAAAAAATCTTGGCCAAACTGTTCCATACCATCTATAAGTTTCTTCATCCGCTGCTTTTTATCCAAGGAAGATTTTCTTGAATGATGATTGAATCGTGAATTGGAGTGTTGCATGATCCCTTGGCTCTGATACAATGTTGTGATTTCACAGGTTCTCAAAAACATAATTGACTGGGTCAAGTCAACTGTTGCAGAAGGACATGTTGAACATATTATTGATCCTAAGTTACAAGGGGACTTTAACAGAGATACAGCCTGGAAGGTAGTAGAATTGGCTATTGCCTGTGTTTCTGACTCTTCCATCAAACGGCCAACCATGAATGACGTCGTGATGGAGCTCAAGTACTGTTTGAATGCAGAGAAAATTCATCGTTCCATACCAGATAATGAAAGTGTATCCTTGAAGTTGGACAGTATGAGCGATCCAATGCCAAGATAGTGAAGTCTTGAAATTGTCAAGTGTTAAATGTGGTCGTACTTATGCATTGTACTATTGTATTGTTATATATTCGTGCTTGTAAGCGATCCAAGCATAAGTCAATCCAAATATAGTAGATCTCATACATAACACCGATTTCATTTCAGAGAGCTTAGACACCAACATATGTATTTCTTCCTACTTCTAGTCTTTTAAGGTTACTGGCTAACATCTGATGGATAAAATGCCCATGCTTCAATTCTACATCGTGTTGCCTTCAAAAACTAATGTTTAGAAAGCCATCTACTTAGAGAATGAGAGACATAAGCTTCCTCTTAAGTCAAGAGGGTCATCTTGGCTTTTGATTTCACTTCTAAGTTCGTAAGTTTAGCTAACATAAATATTGTGTTCATAAGCAACTGTACCCAAATTCGATTCTATAAGTTATCTTTGAGTTGAATCAATAGATCCATCATACTCTCTAGGATCTCATTTTCACTGTGAAATCTATCATTCCTACCTACTAAGTTCAATTACAATTTATCCATCTATGATTTCACATGGCATGCCACCCTAGATAGCCTAAAATATTGTGAATTCCTTCAAAACCCGTTAAAATATAGTATCATTCTTCATTTCTTCTTTCGATCAAAACACTTTTCACATTCTTATACCGTTTTATGATAATTACTGTAATTGGTGTGACCGAACTTTAAGAGTTTGATATTAAAGCATTCAACATTTCAACTTGGACAACTATACAAGTTACTTGACCCATTAGTAATAGCTCTTAGAGGCTCAATATCAACAGCTCTAATTTATTTGCAAAACAGCCCATTTGAGCCCTTAAAATTCGGAGAAATAGGGTTTATAATTATGTTATGTTACTGCAACTGTAACAAACTTGCTGTGTAGCTCATTTGACTGTCTATTTTTTTTTCATACTTAAATTTGATATTCAAACTTCAGACAGTTGGATCAATGATGTAGTTTAAGAAACTGCATTATCTATAGGTTTATTCCTTTAAACAGGAATCTGATGATAACATATTCTTGCTGAGACCCTTTATAATAGGCATTTTTGGCTTGTATTCAGGATTCTTTTGCTCACATAGGATACCTGTATGAATTGCCGGACCCACTTCAGACTGCATGCAGAAACCTTTGATAGGGCTCAGTGAGGTCCAAATGATTTTGATTCTTATATACTCTCCAGGGCTGATCAATTGTCAATATTGGATGTCACATTAATACTTAGCTATGATATTAAGTTTACTAGTTTATCATATTGCCTGATAAATTTTTTATTTTATTTTATAGTATTTGTAATCTGAACTCTTAGTCATAATTAGGTACAAGAGAAGTGAACTCTTAGTATTTGCGGACACTGTTGCTGGCAGTTCCCTTGCATCTGCACAGTCATGCCAAAACGTCAAGAGAAGTGCTCCTAACACTCCTACAAATGCATCGCTCAGTAAGTACACGGGAACCGGAGACACCGTATTGCGAAAAAGACGACCTGTTGGAAATGAAAGCACTTGCAGGGATGTCTGCAATTTGAGTGTTGCTTCTGATATTATGCAACAACATATATGCACCGGTATATTTAATAGTTGTTATTGGATATATACGACCCTGTACAGATTGAATTTTCACAACGTGTTGCCATTACAAATTTGCGAAAACAAATGACATGCTTTTAGAACTACTGTCTTTAAGAACTTAGCACTCCTCTGGCTTAAAAACTGACCTACACTGATTGAACTACTGTCTTTAACTACTCAATTCAACACATTTTCACAGATTTGGATCAAGTTTTTCAGGTCTAATATAAACTATAAATATGTCTTTGAGATGTTGACGTATGGGTTTTAATAACGAAAGACATTTATAGTTAACGTCTGGTTATAACAAATATCTGTTAGGTATGTTCAAAGAGTTCATAAGCCATCAAGTCTCTCATATTTTCCAAGTTATAGTGCTTATTTGACATTTTAGATAAATATATATGTGTACAAAAAAGTATGTATAAAAATGTTTTTGGGATGCTTAGTGGATGTGTTTATTTGTTGATTCCTTTCTAATTCAGGAGAGTTATGAGGAATTGATGGTGCTTGAGAAATCAAACCACTTCAAATGACCCCATACTATGCAAACTTGAAATGTGGGTGGCGAAGAGGCAGTTGAAACTGGAACCAGTGTTCACAATCAAACTCCGAGTGTCGCATTTTGTTGGATTTCACGTTGGTGTAGTACAATTGACATTGATTTATCTTTGCCTGCATTATTATTATTCGACATTGTATTACAGAATTGGCCACAAGACACAATGATGTCGTTTAAAATATTTACGATTATAAAAAACATACATTTCCAATGGTTACAATACTATCGTATACAAATGCCCCACCGAAAAACGTAGACTAACGTAAAACCCCGCGCTCCGTAGCGGAGCGCGAGCTGAAAACCTTGTTGGATTTGGCATTTATTTCAGTGGTGAAGTTGGGTTTGGCAGGCCCTCTCTCTTTGGTTAGAGCTTCTACACCTCAGGATATACAACAAAATTATGTGAAATGTTATTTACCATTAAGACATGACATTTCCTAAATTTCCTGATGTATAGAGGTGTTAGACTCTTGCTCTAACTCGAGTTGCGAGTATCTATAAAAATCGATGTCACCACTGAAGTTTTTGCCTGAACTCTTGTCGAATCCCGTATTTGTTGTTGAAATGCATGCTTAAACCCGTTTTAACCGTCTAAATTCTGGCTGGTCTCTATATTAATTATCTATTTTCTTTGAGCCTCTAAACTCAAATTGTAAAATCCATGGAATTTGAGGTCTGCAGTATGATAAAATTGTGGATCAATAATGATGTATTTGAAGAAACTGCAATGCTAGATCCACAAAATTCTTACAAAAATATATCCACAAAATGATTTGTCAATTAAGTGTGGAGGGTAAAAAGGTAAAATGAAAGATTATGAAGCAATGTGATTGGACCAAAGCCATTGCCAAGTCATTATGTGGATTATTTTTTGTAAACTCTTTGTGAGTGTAGCATTTCTCTTTGAAGAAACTGCATTATCTATCTCTTTAGCAATAATTTCGGCAGCTAATATGTTTAGCAATTTTTGGATGGTTGATTTGGTTTCTGCATTGCTTTTGACGTCATGTAAAAGTTTCGGTAATGTTATACGATTTGAGACACATTCGAGTAAGATTAGAATTATCCCCTTTTGATTTATAACAACATATATCAAATTCCACCGGAGCGGGGAAAGGGAGGGGTGAAATTTAGATAGATGCTACCTCTATTACGGATAAACGCGACAGTAAAGAGACCGCTTCTAGTGAGACTTTTCATCAATGACAACAATGTGGTTGTATACTTGAGCTGGTATTTATAGGCCGACTTTTGATGGCTTTTTAGTTATTAATCGGTTTATACAAGTTTTTTTTTCTTTTTTTTCTTTTTTTTTTTGTAAAAAAGAGACATCGAGAAACATTTGCATATTTATCGTTTGTTTTAAGGTATCAGTCTTATTCAATTGAATCATTTGTAATCTTGCTTGAACTTAATAAGCTCATTGTTTGCGCTAATTTTGAAGCTTTTCGGCTTATATAAGCTCATTATGACATAAAAAAAGCCACAAAAGTGAGCTTTTGAAACATCAGCCTAAAATCAAATAAGCCATAAGCGGGCTATATAAACCGAAACAAACACCACAATTGGCTTTAGAATTCAAGCTGCTTGGCCCATTAAACTTGGATGAACTATACAAGTTGCTTGGCCCATTAATAATAGTCTTGAAGGCCTAATAATAACAACTCATCTAGGCCCATATATTTGCAATACGACTTTAATAAAGTGCAAGTTGCAACAAACGACTTTTCTGAAGAGGATCGGACAAGGCGGTTTGGGAATAGTTTACAAGGTATAATCTAACAGATTAATCTTATATTAGTTGTAGGCCTGAGAATGATAAGTTATTTCACTAATTAAGCATTCATATAGACACCAAATAGCAGTAAAGAGGTTAGCCAAGGATTTTGGAGAAGGTGTAAGCAACCCACTATTAAAAATGTGGCATAAATAAATAATAGAAAAAGAGCTATAGTATACCACCATTAGTTCGTAAGCCAATTGTATACCACCATCGGTGCTCATTGCTCAGGCAAGTTGCGGATCTAGGAAATTAGATCATGAGGGGCATTTTTTCTTTAACAATAGCAACAAAATGCGGCAAAAAGAAAAGCAATTTTGTGCAAAAATATGAAGAAAAAAAACTAACATTGTATATGAAGAAGAAAAAACTAACATTGTATACTCGGGCCTAATTGGACATGTAGTTTTTTTTAAGTGGATTATTCCAGTTATAAAAGAGGATTAGTTTATAAAGGAATAGAAAGTTGGGAAGTTAAAAGAGAAAACATTATATAAAGGCTTACAGTAATAATCTAGAAAAAAGATGTTTTAGTTATTCTCAAGACTTTTCAAATCTGTACCATCTTTTTTTTTAGTTTAGCTTATATTCTTTTTCATATATCTCCAAAGTCAACCTATGTAATCTCCCTCATCAACCCACTTATTTCTTCTTTTTCTCCAACTTGCTTTTGGTTGAGGGCACTTTCAGTTTGGAGTTGAGGGCACATGGATTAATCTTTACAAATTAACCTTACAAAATGTGATTGTTTTAGAAACCATTAGGGGCACTTGCCCCCCTTTCGTCTACATGCATCCGCCCCTGGCCAGGTCTTTGGGGAAGGGTCTAATCGGCACCCACAAAGGGAGCACGGGGTCGAACTTTTTCTGCCAATTTAAGCCTTTATGAAAGTATGCGAGATATATGTACTTGTTTTATGAAATTCCACATAAAGCATCTCATCGCATAGATAGGTGGATACTATTTTTCATCTAACGTCATAATTAAGATAGCATTGAAAATTCATAGTTAACCGAAGGCGCAGATGCGGCAGATCCTCTGTAAAGCATCTAAGCTAGTAGTAAATATTATTACAGATAAATAGTAGACCGTTTGCCCACAAACCATAACGACAAATTGCATAGAAACTCTAATAGACCCTTTGCCCTCAAACGCGGCTTGAACCTGCTACTCCTATTTATCTCTAATAAGTACAGTATAAAATAAAATCTCAATTTCTTGCATTATTTTCTTTAATGAATTTGCTACTTGTAATAAGTAGTGGATGTAAATTACACATTTAATAATTACCAATTGTGTAATTAGAAATATATTGATTGCCGAAATATATGAAATGGTCAGTTCTGTTTAGCCGTCCAAGCTAGTTGATGCATGCTGCATCATTTGAATACAAAACCCCTCCTTAAGTGACAGTTTCAAAGTCAATGATATAAAATAAACCATCGCGCTTGATTTCCAGTTCAAACCTAACCAATGAATGTTGAGATTGAATGCATCCACAACTAGAGAATCGTTTAAAAAGTGATTAGGTATACGATTGATCAGCAAATTGTTAATATATTGTCAGATATAGTAGCACCAAGTAGGAAGCAGTTGGTTATAAGAAGTCGACGTTATGCTAGTTAGTACTGCAGGTGTCAACATCAATCTGCTTATTAAATCTAGGTTGATTTTTTTTATGTTGAGTAATGTAATGATGGCACACGTTCCGGTGGAGCATTTTAAACTTCACAAAGTTTAAAAGGTCAAGAAAAAAAAAACTCTCAAGAAGGGTCTTGAGAGTTGTCGATATAATCTTAAAGCTATACTCAACGAAGCTTCAGATTTTAATGATAACTCCAACGTTTCTTGAGTTATTTCAGATTCTTGACTTCTTAAGACACGTGCAATCGCGTGCGTTAAGTTTTATAAATGGTACATTTGAGATTCGTGAATTTTCTAGGCAGTCGTCTCTTTATATATAGCCATCCGCATCTTTATTTCAAGATTATTAACCCTACATCCGATCCTTAGCTGACATGGAAATCGCTACACACACTTCTTTCAGCAAAATCGACTCCACTTTGAAAGTCCTCGGCTAGTATTGTTAAGTGTTCAGCCGAAAAAAAGATATTTCTGCAATCAATACGTATGTTGATTTTCATTATAATCATAACTAAATACAATCATTAATTTCGGAATCATTATCTCGTAAAGCATACATGTTTGAGGCAACGTCCTCTACGAAAACAATGAGTTGCCTTTACCGGCCAACTCACTGTTATATGTGGCGTGCACTCGATTTAGCATTTTTCGTCCTACACCTTTTTTCGTTAATTATGAAATTACTCATATATATCATATGTTAGAAAAATAAATCAAAACAACAAAATCACAAATCTAAATCTACATAGCATACGAATCTCGTTTTCTTCGATCCATTCGCAGTGTGATTCATATATCATAATGGCTAGAAAACATGGTTGCATTTCATGCCATCAGTATTTTCCATGCCAAAATAACGGGACAAAGATGTGAACAGCGTGCGAGCCAAACCATCACGGCGAACCAAGAAATTGCCACTTTTGAATAAATTTAAAATGTTGTAGCTCTAAATACTAATTTACGGGAAAAGAAATCACAATTCTACTAAACAATAAAAAGTAAGAATTCCAAATACTTTTCTTACATCACATTTACGCGCCTGCTTAGTAACCGTAGTCAAATATTTTGTATGCTCTCTTGGCTATTGCATTGGCTTTAAAGGAGACTCAGATATGTATGTATGAATGTATTATAACAAAAAAGAAATACCCGCCATAGCTGCGTTAGTATAAATGCCCCGCCAAGATACGACTATTCTCAAATTTAGAACGACTATACTGCTGATGCGTATAATTGTTTAAATTATTTTCATATTTTAAATTTATAAAAATTAATTACGTATGGTCTACAACGCACTAACGGGCAGAGAATCCGGTCGTGTGTAGTGCAAGATTGGTAAATCCAAGGTCGTCACAAGAGCTAAGTGTTTTAGTTTTAATTTGAATATGTCACAGATTAAATAAATATCTGAATTGAAATTGAGAACTAAAAATAAACTAAATGCGAATTTAAATAATGGAGATTTAATCAGGTAGAAAAACGTACTAGCCTTGTTATTCGTTTGTTATAGTTGAAATGATGTTTCCTAGTGCAATGTCTACTTATCGCTTATTATGGTGGTTCTAATATCGACAGATCCGAATTGGCATCGAAACCTACCCTATGTATCTTATGATCTCAATCCACAGTAGATCACGGAAGTTGGGTATCTAGGCTATAGTGATTGACCCTCAACTATCATAAAGACCAGTCTAGCGCCAAAAATCCAACTTTTTGACTATAAAAACTCCAGGAAGAGTTTTCCGAACTTTATAAGTGTCTAACTTACTGTAGGTGGTGATTTGGGAAATTCTAACACTAAGGACATTTCATAACATATCCCTAGTATAAAGCCTAATATAAAGCCTAACAAGATCCACACTACCCTCAATACTACTAAAACTCGGGGATCATGCAACATAAAATAAGGATATCCCAAACAAGCGATAATTCAACAGGAAACATGTAATCAGGATCAAAATCAATTCAAGAACACCAAATATTGCACTCGACTAACCACCCCTTGTGCTATTTTATTTATAAAGTATTACAAGAAGACTACTTCTCAACGAGTTATAGCCAAACAATTACAAAGACAACGATTGTTCTCCACTAGGTGGATTCCAATCTTCCTCACTAAAAATATCTCTTAACACACAACAAGAACTAAATATCGAATAAATAGATCGATCTTTATACTACAAGACTTAGACAAATTGATATCCAGAAGATATCAAAAAACTATAACAACAAGAGAACAAGCTTCGACTCAAGGATTTCGGAGGAGAGAAGGACTAGAGACAAGAATAACAAAAGAATAAGATAGAGAGTTAAACCAAAACCCTAGCACCATGATCTTAATAGCACAGAAACAACCACTAAGAGCGCCTCCAAATACGAACTCTGACAAAATTTAGCACAAAAGAATTCAAGACAAGCTAAAAATGAACTTTAGAACATGACACATCCGGTACATCAACATTAGCCTGATAACTTTAACATCCGCCCGATTCATCTGAATGGAACCATGAACTTCTTTTTTCTTCTCTGAAAATGTTTCTTTCACATCCTAAAGCTTTACCAACCAAGACACCTACAAACACACTCCAACATTTCCAACTTTATACAACACAACTTCTGAGTTGCACCACAACACAAGACACTTGGTAAAAACATCTGTTGTATACAGATCAGAACTGATCTTAACAGTTTTTATAATAGCAGCTAAACTTTTTCTCTCACAAAATGAACATCAAGCTCAAAATGCTTAGTTTTTTCAAGGAAAACAGGATTAGTAGCAATTTGAATTGCTGAAGATTTTGTCCAAAACAATTCTACATGACACACAAAAATCTTCAAACAATACCTATGTAACAAATTAATCCCACCAAACAACCTCACAAGAAGTGAGAATGACATACTTCTACATTCAGCTTCAAAGACACTCTTAGAAATATGTTAGGAAAATGAAAATGTACAGTCACTTTCATTGATATCATTAGACTAGCTCATTAGTTTATTTTTAGCATTATAGGCTCGAGATTAGTCCAAGGCCACGTAATGGAAATTCCCATGAAAGACAGTCCATTAGCGGCCACAAGGAAGTATAATACCCTCTCCATGCATGGAGAGGGAGTGTTTGTTGTTTACTATATCACACACCCTACTTGGCATTATTCCGTTTCATAGTTACTTTCTCTCTCCTAAAGTGTTCATAAAGCCAACCAACTCTCTCCTCATAAAACTACCTCTCTTCCTCATCAATATTATTCAGATATTTCTTAATTGTAGGTTGTTTTTTACTTTTTCATGAAACCAAAGTTTTACCTAGAAAAACACAAAAACCAGTTACTAACCTTATAGTTTTAGCACATTTAGCCCAGTATGCATCAACATATGCCTAAATTTTTAAGATAAAGTTTTTTATAAAATTGCATCCCACATCCTGGAGAACCTTTGAGATATCTCAATACTCTCAAGCCTGCCTTAAAATGAGTTTGCAAAGGACTATGCATATGTTGACTAATATCTAGTCTAGTATTGGTCAAATATTTCAATTTACCAACTAACTTTTGATAAGTAGTAAAATCAGATAAATACTTATCATTAGCAGTTTCTTTAAAACTTAGAACAGAGTTCTAAAGAAGAGGAATATCAACAAGTTTAGCAGCTAGTAAACCATATTCATATAATAACTCAAGACAATACTTCCTCTGAGACATACACAACCCAAAATCATTCTCAACAATCTCAATTCCCAAAAATACTTCAAAACACCTAATTCTTTAATCATAAACTTCGTGCTTAGAAATAATTTAAACTCTTTAATACCAACATCATCATTTCCAGTTATAACAATATCATCCACATATACAAGCAAGGCAATAAACTTCTCACCATTATGCTTAGTATATAAGGAATAGTCAAACTTAGATTGCTCAAAGCCATGCTCACAGCCAAGGCAGTGGTAAGTTTAGCATTCCACTGTCTTGAGGCTTGCTTTAAACCAATCAAAGACTTATTCAACTTACAAACTTTAGATTTGTTCTCATCATTATACCCATTAGGAAGAGTCATATAAACATCCTCATAAAGATCACCATATAAGAATGCATTATTAACATCTAATTGGTATAAAGGCCAATTATTAATCAAAGCAATAGGAATAATACACCTATCAGTAACCATTTTAATCACAAGAGTGAAAGTCTCATCATATTAAAACCCTTCTTTTTGACCAAAACCTTTAGCTACAAGCCTTGCTTTATACCTTTCAAAGTCACCTGAAGCCTTATATTTGATTTTCCATATCCATTTACTTCCTATAGGTTTTCTACCAGCAAGTAAATCACAAATATTCCAAGTATTATTTCTATTAAGAGCTTCAATTTCATTATTCTTAGCCTCAACCCAATTTGGATCAGACATAGCTTTAGATAAACAAGTAGGTTCAACAGATTTATTCAAGCTTGTAGCAAAGCACATATTAGCAGTGTTAAGATTAGAATAATTCACATACTTCTCAATACCATACTTAAAATTTGAATCATGCACATAATCATTCAATCTAACAAGAACTTTAGTCTGTCTTTCAGACCTTTTTAATACAGGTGTCTGCACTTCATCATTGTTTTGAGTTGGACTATACTGACTTGTATTAGTAATAGAATTTTAAGAATTGCCCTCAGACCAGTTTTGGTCATCAACTTGGGTTGCAGTAAGCCCATCACCCTAAGTCCTACCATGAGTAGAATGACCATCAGAGTGTGGCAAACTACCTTCTACAACTGATGGATCTCTCCCATCATCATTGGGACTTTGAGGTAATAGAGTGTCAAAAAATTGTAAGTGATCAACATCACTTGTGGTTTCCACATCTATTGAATCACAAGTTTCTTGTTTAAAAGGAAAAAAAACCATAAAATTTTACATATCTAGAATAAAACATATTTCTTGAATCAAGACTTAACAACTTAAAGCCTTTTTATTAGTAGAATAACCAATAAGAACACATTTTTCTGACCTAAAAGACATTTTTATCATGATTGTTTAAAATAGTGGAAAAACAAAGACACCCAAATGACCTTAAATGGGAAAGATTAGGTTTTTGTTTATAAACCAACTCAAAAGGAGATTTTCCATTTAAGACATATGAAGGCAGCTTGTTTATAAGATAAACAACACTTAGAACACAATTAGACCAAAACCTTAGAGAAATTCCCCCTAAAATATAAGACTCCTTGCTACATTAAGCAACTGTTTATGTTTTCTCTCAGCAATCCTATTTTGCTGAGGGGTATGAGAACAAGAGCTCTGATAGAATATACCTAAATCAGTAAACATATCAAACATCCTTTTATTAACAAATTCTGTTCTATTGTCAGACCTAACAGTTTTAACTTTTATATTAAAATGATTATGAATCAATTTTAAGTAAGATACAAGCACATCAAGGACCTCTTGATTATGAATCAATTTTAAGTAAGATACAAACACATCAAAAACCTCAACCTTAGTTTTTACTAAGTAAACTCATACAGCCCTGGAATAGTCATCAACTATAGTAAAAAAATATCTATAACCTTCTCTGCTGTGAACTTTGTAAGGACCCCACAAGTCTAGATGAACAAGTTCACCTAATGTCTTAGACTTATGATCTGACAAAAGAAAAGGTTCCCTTGTTTGCTTGGCACTTTGACAAATCTTACACATAGGCACAAAAGTGTTATCAGAAATATTTAGGTCTTTTTTAAGAACAAATAAAACTTGGTCAGTAGGATGACCAAGCCTATTATGCCACAACAATTTAGAAACATGAAAGGACATAACCATATTGGACTGACCTATACAATTAGATTTATTCATATCAAACAGGTATAGGCCACCAGATTCACTACCAGTCCCAGAATTTTCTCCCTTTATCAAAATCGACAAACATTTTACTATCTATGATGAGCTTATTAATGGATAAAAGACTAACAGAATATCCAAGAACAATAAGAACATCATAAAGAACCACATTATTGGATAACTTTAAAATTCCAACATGACTAATAGTAGCAAGAGTACCATTAGGGTGACTAACTGTAATTTTAAGCTCAGAAATATCAACAATATTAAACATCCAAACAGTTGAAACAGTTAAATGTTGGTTTTCCCCAGAATCAATGATCCAACCCATAGTAATAGTAGTGACAAAAAGACTATAATTGTCATAGAAATACTTAGAAAAATTTATATTAAACCAAACATTTCCATTAAAGAATGAAGCCCTACCTGCCATATTGGCATGCATACTTCCAGAAGGTTTATCACTTATCATATTAAGTAGTTTTTGCATCTGCTTAAGAGTAAAGCCAGAAGAAGAACTAGAAGCAGAGTTATAATTCATTTTAACGTCAGAATTAACATTAAAAGTTTGCTTCCCAGTGTTGCGATTCCTCTTAAACCCTTAAGGAAATCCAACAGTCTCAAAACACCTATCAATGGTGTGACCAATTTTACTACAATGATTACATTTCAGGTTTGGATTAGCTCCTCTGTTCATATTACTTGTAGATCCTCTGGTGAAATTATTATTGTTACTAAATTGTCTTCTATTATTGCTAAAAGTTTTAGCAACAAAAGAAGTAGCATTCTGTTTAGATTTAACAACACCAGAGGTCTCAAGAATCCCTCCCATAAAGGGATTCCTTCTTTAAAATCACATTATAAGCATCTTTGACTTTAAGAAAGGGATCTCTTATTAAAAGAGAAGTCCTAACAGGCTGATAACAATCATCAAGGCCCTATAGAAATTGCATCAACTTCATGAGTTGTTGATGCAATCCTAATTCCTTACTAGTATCAAAACTACACTTAACTTCACAAGTACATTTATGTAGTTTAGTCGGAGCATCAAATTCTCTCCAAAGAGAGTTAAGTCTATGATAATAATCAGCAACTGAACTACCTCCTTGTTTAACAGAATTAATTTTTTAAAGCAGATTATAAACAACAAAACCATCAACTTTATCATATGTTTCATTTAATTCTTTCCAAAGAGTAGCAGTATTTTTAAAATATACCAAACCCATGTAAACATTTTGAGACACATCATTCATAATCCAAGGTAAAACCATAGCATTACATCTATCCCAATTGAGCAGACAATACATCACTTGTAGCATAAGAATCTTTTAAACAAGTACAACTAATAAAACCATATTTATTCCTAGCTTGTAAAGCTAATTTCATAGCACCAGGCCAAATTCTATAATTTTTAGTACCAATAAGCTTAAAGGAATAAGAGCAGATTACTATTATCACTATTTTGCACATGCAAAGGATTACCAACATCTAAATTATTAATAGAATCAACAACATTAGAATTACTAGGACCAACTATGATGACAGGTTAAGCAATCAAACAACAAACAAACAAATATGCAGAACAGAAAAAGAACAAATCAGACAATCAATAAAAGAAACAAAGAACATTCACACCCAAGGTTACTTAGATCTTTGTTAAAAAGATCGGGGTTGGCCAGAGCAGGTATCCACATCAGTCAAGCTAGATGGTCAATGAGTTAACCGAACCCGTTTGCACCTTCTTTAACAAAGCACTGTGAATCTTAACAAAGGAATGACTTACAGAGCTATAGAAGCAGCGAAAAAACAGATACAAACCACCTGCGCTCTTGATTCACTTAGTTAAGAGCTACAAGTAGCAATAATAAACCTAAAAATACCAAGAACAAAGAATCCCCAAATATCTAAATTAGGGTTTCAAAACCCTAATTGATCAAGATCATCACAAATCACCATATTAACCCAAAAACAACAATTCTTAACATAGTCGTTAAGAATAAACCACCAATCGATCAAAAACACCACCAGATCAAGAAACCCCTAGATTTCTAATAAACCCTAAAATGTAATCAAGATTAAAATCAATTCAAGAACACCAAATATTTCACTCGACCAACCACCCCTTGTGCTATTTTATTTATAAAGTATTACTAGAAGACTACTCCTCAAACGAGTTATAGCCAAACGATTACAAGGACAATGATTGTTCTCCACTAGGCGAATTCCAATCTTCCTCACTAAAAATATCTCTCAACACTCAACAAGAACTAAATATCGAATAAAGAGAACGATCTTTACACTACAAGAATTAGACAAATTGATATCCAGAAGATATCAATAAACTATAACAACAAGAGAACAAGCTTTCATGACTGAACGATTAGGAGAGAAGACAAGAGAGAATGACAAAGAATAAGATAGAGAGATTAAACCAAAACCTTAGCTCCTCACGAGCTTAAATAGGCACAGAAGAAAACTAAGCCCTCCAACATAGGAACTTGACAACTTTAGCACAAAACTTCAAGACAAGCTAAAAATAACTTTTAGAACTTAACACATCCAGTTCCTAAACATACATGAAAACTATAACAATATCATAACCATGCTAGTACTTAAGGTTCTTAGCCACTCATATTACAGATAACATAAGAAATAATGAAGGAATTCTTGGATTGAATAAACATTATGATCTTACAATGTTTGTGATGAATGATTAATACAAAAATTAGTAAACGTGATTTCTCCCTTAAACTAGTGATAAATGGAGCCGAATTCTTCTTTCTTCAAAAGCCCTAGTAGATCTCTAGAACTCCTTTTTGAATGAATGATATAAATGAGCATGGAATGGGTTTTATTTATTGTTTTCAACTCAACTACGGCGTAGTTGGGGGTGTGAATTACGTCGTAGTTTACCGATGCAAACTTTCCATTTTATTGCCAAATGTAACTACGACGTAGTTAAAGTGGCCAACTACGTCGACTAGACGTATGCCCATTTGGTGACTCATGATAACTACGGTGTAGTCCCATTATGGCAACTACGCCGTAGTTTTGTCTGGGCATTAGTATTTTGTTCACTTTACTGTTCCAATTCTTGTGTCTTTCTGTTCCGATGCTCATAATTTTAGGTAAATGAAATATAAAGTGATTAAGTACATATTTTAATCGTGAATCAAACAATTATGATCATTTTATAAGAGATTTTGATACAAAAAGGTATAGAGTATTTGATGTTATCAACTGCATATTTAATCATCATTTCATATCCAGTTAAAAATGTCTATACAATTAAGCCAATTCAGTGCATTCAGAAATTTGCACCATTATGGGAACATTGCATGGGATTTAACACGTAAACGCTAAAAATGTTATATGCATATACCATTCTCTACTAACTGCACGCCCCATACTTAGACGATACCTTTAATGGCTGACCAAAATGGCTATACAGGCAAACACTATATAAAAGGGAATGGCGATGACAAAAGAAAAAAAAGAGAAGATACTCGCCATGACTGCATCAATATAAATGCCCAGCCAAAATACAATTATTCTAAAACTTTGAATGATTTTACTCATATAACAGATACACTCCACCCGGTTAAAAAGATTTGAATACATGGTCCGTCTATAACCTTGGTATTCATATTATCAAATCAACCTATCGTCCCCTTTAATACAACATTAGTCTTGAGAGTTTCAGGAGCCATTTAAGGCACAAACAATGTTGTTTCCGAGTTTCTTATGACCTATGCTAAACCAAACGACACCGTTTTAGAGCGAGATAATGGGAAACACCTTAACGTTTTTCG